>QRFJ01005805.1:0-153390 GCA_006176705.1 Cocos nucifera
ATCTACCTCCTTTGCTGTGTAGAGGGAGTACGCCCGCATACATATGATATCATGAGAATCAATGTACATCCAAGCCGATCGTCTCCCATGCAGAGGAAATAATAGAAAGAGTTTCTATTAGAATTTCACATTTGGACTCTTATCGTAATGATTACATCATTATGACAGAGCACTAGGTTCTGACGAGTCACCTTAACCCTAATTTGATCGAGCCCAAGATAGAAGAAACTGAATTCACCACAGGGGAGCTCACCAAAGGTTCGCATCTCAGTTTCTGATGGTTTCCACCATAATACCTTGTAGGACTGTCAACTGGGGATTTTGGCAATTAGAATGAGTTTAGATGATCGATCATTCTAGCTGTCGAATCGAAGATTTTCTGACTCCATCGAAAGGAGTTTCGATGATTTTCTATATAGAGATCATGAACACATAGCCCATTACCATACAAGAAACTTGAACCTAAAACGGGGTCACACAAGACAAGGTTATTGAATTCTACTGTGATCATCAATGAACTGATCTAAGTTCATGATCTACAGAGATTCAATTATGTTCAAGGAATCGTCTAGCACTCGAAATTGAACCTAACTTCTTCTTTTACTATCATTAATAAGTTGTCACACTGGAGGTACTACCCAAAGGAGTTTGTGCTCAATCAGAGGCCTTCATATTTGGTCATAGAACGGAGTTGTCCAAGTCAGAATATTTCTTTATTGTAATGAACATTACCGCCATTTTTGTTCACCTGCCCATCTTCCTGTCTTTTATTAGACTTTCGTCAAAAGTCTACCTTTGACTGCCTCAAACGTGACCATCTCATCCTTGACTTTTGACCACATTTCATCCACCATGGAGAGCTGTGGGAAGGCTTGATCCCACTGCAAATCCTGCAAGGAGAAGGGCACACGCCCAAGGTGGCGTAGAGCCAAAGTAGAGGCGCCCTAGGAGTCCCTTGTTGAACAAGACTCCATCTCCTTAGGATTCCAATTAAGTTCTACTAAGAATCCAGTTGAATCTTGGTCTTTAGCCTCTAAGAGAATCTCCAGGGGTCCTTTTTCAACCAAAAAAAAACAATCAGATTTCAGATCTGAATTCACAAAGCGGTTGTATTGTGAGAGGAAGAAGAGTGGATCACACGCTTGTATAAAAACCCTGCGCCCAACCCTAATTTAAAAGAACAAATCCTTATGGAAAGAGATATTCCCACGTCCAAGCTTCCTCTCCCTCCTTCTCCATGCCATACTCTCTTTTTCCCTTCGCTCTCCCGTCCAAAAGTTTTGCGACTTATTGGTCGATTCAATCAAGGAAAGGCAATCAAAAGCAAAAGCTCGCATCCTGCAAAGAACGACTGCAGATCCTTCAAAAGAGTTTTGAATATCCTCCAAATCAGATCCAGATCTGATTTTGGAGCTGTGATAAGAAGAAGAGGTTCTTCCAGATCCAACCTGATGGATACTGGATAGAAGCCAGGCGCTTTGCGCTAAGATCCAGAACCTTCCGCTGCAATCAGCTCAATCTACAGAGGTAATAGGATTACCCAAATCAGTGTTAAATTAAATTTGATTTAATTTATCTTCTTTTTTTATTTTATAAAATAATTAAGAATCAGATTCTGAAATATATCAAGATCTGATTAAGTGTCAAGAGAAAAATTTGTTTGAAAATATATCTCTTGATCTTAAATCAGATCTGACGAACCCTGACGGGAAATCACGATTTCCCTTCAAACTGTTTCAGGCCATAGGTTCTAAAATTTTTGATCTTGATTTTAATTTTATTTTTAATAAAAAATAATGCTGATTTCATATGTCAATGATATGTGATCAGATCTTGAAATAGAAAAATTAAAATTAAATGATTTGATCTAAGACATGAGATATGCAATGACTAGTCTAGAGATTAAATAGTTTCTATAGAATAGTTTTGCATGTTTATTAATATGATTAAAATATATTTTAGATCTTCTTATTTACTATTTTCGGATCATTATAAGGTCTATAATAACATTCTGATAACAGCAAATAACAAATTATTGTAATTTTAAATATCATTATGATATGATAGATGCAATCACTAACTAGTTGTAAATAGTTCTAACATAATTGTCTAGATTAAATTTATTTTATTATATCAATTTAAATCTAATTTTCAATTATTAGATGATAATTAGATCTAAAACAGATGATTATTGATTACATGAGATGTATGCAAAATATGCATTGGTTAGATCTAAATTTGTATATGAGCATATATGATATAGATCTATAACTGTTTTGTAGATTTTCACACTGTTCTGAATATAAGCGTTACCTTCTTGCGCCGTCGTCATAAGAACGAAGAAGGGATTTAAAGGCCCTCTCTTCCATTCGATGGGGTTCTATGACAGTGTAGGAGTGCTGCAGTGTTGTCCTTAATCAGAAACCCAAAATTACTTTCTGCAAAACCCTAGATCCTGAATCCCCTAGGATTTATTGATGCCAATTTGTTTATAACACCAACTTAATAAGGAATTAAGTTTATGAATATAATTAGCGTGCCTAAAATTGAGAATTTCACGATCTAAGGGACAATTCATAATACTGGTTGTTCTGGCTTGGGTTAGCCTCAATTCAGGTTCCTAAGCGGTTGATCAAACCAATCACAAGAGTTGTTAGATGAATCAACATGCTTAAATTGACCAGCCTCAATAGATTAAGTCTGCAACTAGATCTAGTCACATCAACAATACCTAATTAGGCGATCAGAGGTTAGAGTCTGGATTGTAGCTAACCCAATGGTTTCTACTCAACAATTTGGTGTCTCAAGAAGTTTGGCACAACGACCGACTGGTTTTTAATTGGAAAGCATACTGACCTGAATGGCGTTCTGTGCGACGTTAACGGCATATTCACTTCCACCGGTCTCACTTACCTGCCATATCTTTTGACACATTCTGATTCTGAGGTGGTCAATAATCCGAGCTACCCATGCCACTAGGTTAGCCATAATTGTTATGACTAAGCCAAGTCTGTTAATGAGACCTGAATCAATTCTCCTAAGAAAAAGATTAAGTCCGAGGTCTTCCACCATATGTAGACGGCGGGCCCTTCCCGGGTTTGATTGTTCTCGCGATACAGTGGACCAGTTGCACCGCGAAACGCAACCATGTCTATTAGGCATTGGAGCTATGGACTGGAGGATGTTGGCTCAATATTTCCGGATTCGATGATGAGACCCAATTACGAACCCAGTCTTGCAACATGTTGGCCTCTGACTTAACTAAGAGTGGATAATATTCCCATACGGTTGAGATTCATGAATTAGAGACCAATTTGGCTGCACTATGATTAGAGGAATCATTGAACAAGAATTGTCACTCATTGGGCTAAACCCATCAACCTAATAACTGTTAGGTGAGGTTTTGATTGAGTCAGTTTGGTGATGACGACACGCACCACCTACTAGAAATTATCAATCGCGGAGATTTTCGACATCTCACAGAGGGAGTGTAGGGATCTGAGAAAATAGTGGGAGCTAATCTTGTTTAAAATAAAACCCTACCCTAAACAAATTGGTCAAGTCAAAACATTACAGTATTCTTACTAGAATTCTTTTACTCTCTACAGAAAAACTATCTGCGTCCAACCCACTGACCGTATCCTAGACACACATAGATCTGACTGACCCAATTATTAAAATGATTGGCTCAGAACTACCCAAAATTGTTTTGTTCACGAGAAATTAACACATGTTTTGGTCCAGGAACCCATCCCACCTTACAGCTCGTCCATCCATTGACAGAGAGCGATCTCTGGAAAAATGTATGACGAAGACAATAAGCCAGATACTACATGTTGGGCTCGATGCTCTGATAGATGCTCCAGCGCCACATGAATTATCGGGACTGCTCGCCAAATGTTGGCTCACCTATTTTCTCGGTTGGTAGTTACAGAGATGTTTGGTGAACAGAGTTCGCGCAGCCCAATATCAAAGTCATCGAAACGAACTTTTAAGCTAAGATGCGTGTGCATGTGCATCAGTCCAAGATCACTGGCTGACAATTGTATCAAGGACATGAAGAGCTTGAGAAGCTCGGTGTGAATTGACTTGGACTTGCAGAATGATTATATATTCTGCCAATCTTGACTGATGCAATCATGACAAAGATCATGAATTACCACATGCATAAACTATCAGAATCCTCTTCTGCCGAGTTATAGAATATGCTGGTTACCCTAGTTTCTCAATGAAAGGTTTAAAAGCTCATTTCTTCTATAGAACGGACTATCTTCCAAAGAAAGCTCTTTATGGAAAGAAAAAAAGATAGTCTGTGAAAAAGCAGAAAGGTGAAGGATCAAAGATAGAAGAAGGCAGAACCGAATAAAAAGCGGATGGCAAAGGAAAGTGTATTTCCATTGCAACACGAACGACCTTGGAAGCGAACTTGCCCCCTTACTTAACCTGGCACCCTAAAGACAAGAAGAGAAAGTTCCTTCTGGAGGTATGCTCAATTATGAGTCTAACCTTTACGGTTTCTTTCTTGCAATCCAGTTGGTGCTTGACTCTGTTTTCTACGTGACTCATCTGTGCAACTTCTATGCAGGGTCTTGAGGATAAGCAGAGGCTGAGATGGATACATGATCCTTACGCGTCGGTAATGAGCAAGATGTTGTGCAGTAGCCGTGGGAACATATCCTCTTCCGCATTACCACATTTAGTCTATTTCGCAACTATACTGCTTTAAAATACTGTTATTATGCTGCCGCAGCTAAGCAGGAATTTATTTCGTTCAGGCTTAGCACAAGAAGTTAGTTGTGATGCACCTTCTTTAAATGACCAATTGTAATTCTGTTATGAGAAGATAATAAAATTGCAAATGGTTCCTTTTAATGTCTTTATCAGTGCATATTGATTACCGTTTAAATATCAGCAAAACGTGAAATGCCACAAAGACTAGGAGATAGCCTACAACGAAAAATATCATAGCACCTGAGAATTAGGTCATAATTAGCAGAAGATAGGATAACAAATTGGAGAAAATGGGCTATTTGACGTCCACTGACTTTTGATTCGTATCCAACTTAGTTGAATCTTGTCTTCAATGCAAAAAATGACTATAATCCTTTTGTTGAGAACCGATGGGGAGAGGCCAACAAATCTCCTTGCCTAGTAACATACAAATGATGTGTGTCGCGCCCACATTCGATGTGACCGGTAGAGGCAATTTTGTCTACCTTACATTACTTATCATGATCTGTCTAGTATGGTTATGTGTATCTCATGGAACACAAGTTGAAGCTTTTGAAAAGATTCAAACGAATCAACATGAAGTAGAAAAACAAACTGAAAAACCATTAAGTTTCTTCGATCAGATCGAAGGAGGTGAAAATCTAGCCGGGAATTCCTAGACTATCTTAAGGAAAATTGGCATCAGTCTCTCACATGGATCCACTAACTCCACCAGGAACACCTCAACTCAACGGGGTTTCAGAATGGAGAAATCGGACTCTATTGGATATGGTTCGATCCATGATGAGCTTCACAGACCTCCCAGATTTTCTTTGGGGACATTCATTATTAACTTCAATTTATTTACTGAATAGGGTTCCCTCTAAAACCGTTCCTACCACACCGTATGAGATATGGCACGGTAAGAAACCAAGTCTGAGTCATCTCAGAATTTGGGGTTGTCCGGCTCATGTCAAAAGACAACAAGCGGACAAGTTAGAGTTTAGGTCCTTAGAGCTCGATTCATAGGATATCCTAAAGAGTCATTAGGATACTATTTCTACATTCCAGAAGACCACAATGTGATTGTGAGTCGACATGCCATATTTCTTGAAAAATAGTTTATTCAAGATAGTGGCATTGGAAAGCAGATTAAGCTTGATGAGAAAGTCTCACAAGCAGAAAGAGCTAAGGACCAAGTGGAACCAAATCAGGTTGAGCCAATAAGAACACTACCTCCTCCACCTCGTAGATCGAAAAGAGTTTCCCGTCCCCCTGAAAGATACTTAGGTATTATTTCAGAGGATGTAGAGGAAATGTTCCTCGTAGGTAATGGTGCTCATGGTGATGATCCCAAAACCTACAACGAGGCGATATCAGATATCGACTCCGAGAAATGGCTAGAGGCAATGCAGTCAGAAATTGACTCGATGCACTCAAACCAAGTCTGGACCTTGGTAGATCCACCAGAAGGTATAGTACCTATTGGGTGTAAATGGATCTTCAAGAGAAAGATTGGTGCAGATGGGAATGTGGAGACATTCAAGGCTAGACTGGTGGCAAAAGGTTATAGTCAACGCGAAGGCATTGACTATCAGGATACCTTTTCCCCAGTAGCTATGCTAAAATCCATCCGCACATTGCTTGCTGTTGCAGCCTATTTCGATTATGAAATATGGCAAATGGACGTGAAAACGGCATTCCTAAATGGATATCTTGAGGAAGATATCTATATGGAACAGCCGCTAGGTTTCACATCCAGTGATACTGATCACAAGGTTTGCAAGCTGCAAAGGTCCATATATGGACTTAAGCAAGCATCTCGGAGCTGGAACACTCGTTTCAATGATGTGATCAAAAAGTTTGGTTTCATCAAAAATGAAGAGGAACCATGTGTTTTCAAAAGGGTCAGTGGGAGCGCTGTTGTCTTCCTCGTATTGTACGTGGATGACATCCTCCTTATTGGGAATGATATTCCCATGTTGACATCAGTCAAGATGTGGTTGTCCAAGGAATTCTCCATGAAAGACCTAGGTGAAGCATCCTTTATTCTAGGAATTAAGGTCTATAGGGATAGACCGAATAGGATGCTAGGACTTTCACAGAAGATGTACATAGAGGAAGTACTAAAGAGGTTTAGTATGGAAAACTCTAAGAGGGGATTAATACCCTTCAGACATGGTATTCATCTTTCCAAGAAGATGTGCCCCAGCACACCTGAGGAAATAGAACGCATGAGCAAGATCCCTTATGCTTCTGCAATAGGGAGCCTCATGTATGCCATGCTATGTACACGACCTGATATAGCCCATGCTGTGAGTGTCACAAGCAGATATCAGTCAAATCCAGGTGAAGAACACTGGACTTCTGTGAAATGTATCCTTAAGTACTTGAGAAGAACTAAGGATATGATGTTGGTCTTTGGTAATGGAGAACTCCAAGTTCAGGGATACACAGACTCGGACTTCATGTCCGATATAGATGATCGAAAGTCGACATCTGGCAGACTGTTTGTGCTGGAAGAGTTCCAAGCAAACGGTGATATCATCTCATCCGCGATTACCTTGAGAAAGGTTACGTTGAGGTCAAGAGAGTCAACTCCACAGATAATGTGGCAGACCCACTTACAAAGCCGTTGGGCCAGCAGAAGATCGAAGCCCACCTTGAGAAGATGGGACTTAGACTTGTAGACAATTGGCTTTAGGACAAGTGGGAGATTGTTAGATATATGTGCCCTAGAAGCCAGAATTGGCTGACACTTGTAATACACTTCTAGGGGCAAAATTATAATTTTGACTATAATCAATAAAATGGGTTATTTTCTATCACATATGTGTATTTAGTGTCTGTGATACATCCTTTGAGTTAATGGTAATGATAATTCATATTTTCAAGAGTTGAAAATTTAAGACATGAATAATCATTATTAACTCATAAAATGCTCCCGACCATAGGATCATCACGAGGATGGTGATTGATCCGGAAGGTTGGTGTACAATCGCTTCTCTTTAGTAGATGAGTCTTGAGTCTACGGTGTGGAGACACCGGAGCGAGAGTACAGGTACTCGTTAGAGAACGAGGGCACTGAGCGTGACCACCTCGAGTAGTCATTAGGGAGTCTACCTTCTCGTCAATGACTGACTCGATGCTGCAGTAGTGTGTCTGGTTCTTTGACCTGAGATGCATCGGCAGTTCACCTTGAGGGTGTTATAGTTTGACTACACCATTACTCGGTCTCCTAGCCATATGGAACCCTGAGGTGTATGTTGGCTATAGCATGTTCATTGTAGGAACTGGATTGCATCAAGATGGAATCTATCTACCTCGGTGGTAGAGGAGCAGCCCTATGATGATCATGAGAATCAAGTCCAGAAGCCCATGGCCATGGCAGAGTGAAATAATAGAAAGAGTTTCTATTTAGATTTTCACATTGGACTCGAATCGAATGATTACATCATATGACAGAGACTAGGGTTTGACGAGTTCACCTTAACCCTAATCTGATCGGGGCTCAAGATAGAAGAACTTAATCACACAGGTAGCTGCACCAAGAGGTTCGCATTCAGCTCTGATGGGTTGCCACCATATACTGCTAGGTGTCACTGGTGGATTTTGGGAGCAATTAGAATGATTTAGATGATCGATCATTCTAGCTGTTCGAATCAGAAGAGTTCTGATCCATCGAAAGGAGTTTCGATGATGTCGATGATAGAGATCATGACATATCCCATTACCATACAGAACTGAACCTAACTGGGTCACACAAACAAGGGTTTGAATCTGGTGATCATCAATTGAACTGATCTAGTTCAATTGATCTGAATGAGATTCAATTAGGTTCAAGGAAATCGTGCTAGCACTCGATTGAACCTAACGTTCTTCTTTTACTATCATAAATAAGTTGTCCTGACTGAGCCAAAGGAGTTTGTGCTCAATCAGAGGCCTTCATATGGTCTGACTGGAGGTTGTCCAAGTCAGAAAAGGTTGTCTTATTTGTAAGACATTACCTGCCATTTTTGGTCACCTGCCATTTCTTGTTCTTTGACTTTGGTCAAAAGTCTACCTTTGACTGGTCAAACGTTGACCATTGACACTTTGACTTTTGACCACATGTCATGCACCTATTGGAGAGCTGGTGGGGGCCTGTCCCCCTGCCAGAACCTGGCAAGGAGAAGGGCACACGCCAAGGGTGGCGTGAGCCCAAGTAGGAGGCGCCTAGGAGTCCTTGTTGGACAAGGACTCCATCTCCCTTTAGGATTCCAATTAGAGTTCTACTAAGAATCCAGTTTGACTGGTCTTAGGCGCCCTCTAAGGAGGAATCCAGGGGTCTCTTTTTCAACCAATCAGATTTAGATCTGATTTCACAAAGGGTTGTGATTGGTTGAGAGGAAGAAGAGTTGGATCACGCTTAGTCTATAAATAAGACCCTGCGCCCAACCCTAATTAAAAGAAAAAGTCTTATTGAAAGAGATTTCCCACGTCCAAGGCTGCCTCTCCCCTCCTTCTCCATGCCATACTCTCTTCTCCCCTTGCTCTCCACGTCCAAAAGTGTTTTGGACTTAGTTTGGTGCGATTCAGATCAAGGAAAGGCGATCAAAAGCAAGAAGGCTGCGCTGCTGCAAAAGGACGACTGCAGATCTTCAAAAGAGTTTTGAAGATCCTCCAGATCAGATCCAGATCTGATTTTTGGAGGTGTGATAGAGAAGAAGAGGTTCTCCAGATCCAACCCGAGTGGATACCGGTAGAGGCCAGGCGCTTGCGTGGCTAAGATCCAGAACCTTCCGCTGCAATCAGGATCATCTACAGGGTAATAGGATTACCCAAATCAGGTAAATTGAATTTGATTTAATTTATCTTCTTTTATTTTATTTATTAAAATAATAAGAATCAGATCTGAAACATATCAAGATCTGATTAAGGTCAAGAGAAAATTTTTGAAATATATCTCTTGATCTAATCAGATCTGGACGAACCTGGACCGGAAAATCAGGATTTCCCTTCAGCATATCCCTCCCACCAATCTTACTTACCTGGCCTTCTTAGTGAAGTTATATTTTGATCAAATCACTTGATAATTTGAGCTGACTCATGTCAGCTAGGTAAATCAGTGTGACTGATTTAAGTGCTCCTAGACTAGTCTATCTATGATCTCCCTTGATCTGACTTGATAAAATCAGTGGGAGGATCATGATTGGCTGGTTTATCTAACTCCCTTCTGTAAATCAAATTAACCAAATCCTATAAAATTGTTAGGTCTTTAAAAATGAAATAGTTTTGGTGATAACTAGATCATAGCCTCTCATTGAGTGAGCAATAATGGATCCATTAGTTGGATAATTATTGGAGGTCTAAAGGTCTGGTGCTTATCGACTAATGAAATTATCATTCATAATATGATTTCTTGGCCACGTCTCACTAAATGGTGTTTAGGTTGACCAACTAAAGTTGGGCTTAATCATTCATTTGTTAGATGGACCAAGTATGGTTATGTTAATGGTTAGACGTGGAGGCCAAGGCCTACTGATTAGGGATGGGGGAAAAATTAAATTATTAAAAGTTGTTTAAAAAAATAATTGGTTATGAACCTACTCTCAGATGTACATGGGTTGGCCGGCCAAAGTCGGGCTTGTGTGCAATCTATGTGAATTCTAGTATCCACTAAGAAATTAGGATAATTCCTCGAATTAGAGGTAGAGGCTACCAATTTAAATAAAATAGTGAGAGAATCTTTTAATTAAAGTCCAAATTTTTAAGTTTAAATCATTAACTAATTAGACTTTTGATTCTCCTTGATGCAATTAAGGCCAAACCCTAGTTGCTTCATTTACTGTATGACAGTGATATACTTATGGGACTTAACTTTGATAACAAGTATTAAAAGTTAAACATTGTTCAGCAGCATAAAGATGTTCGTGCTAGGGCTTCTATGCCTATTCTAAATAAAAGGTCTAAGACTAACCTAGATCTAGTAGAGTGCTTCTACTATAAGAAGTAGAGGCACTAGAAGAGAAACTATCCTCAGTATCTTATTTTTTGTGATCTCAATAGACTAAACAAGAGAAAAGAGCAAGGAGTTGCTGATCGAAGATGTTATATGATAATACCTTATAATTTTTCTATTTATGATACTACTACCTGAGTATTAGATACTGAAAGTCCAATTCATATTTGCAATTCGTTGCAAGGACTTCAAGTTAGTAGAAAATTTAAAAATAACGAGCGATTCCTAAATGTTGGAGATAGAAGATCTGTTTCAGTTATAGCTATGAAAATAGTTTAGCTTATTTTTAATACTAATGTTATTTCTTTAGATGAATGTCATTATTATCCTTTTCTGATGAATATAATCTCTATTGGCCTTTTAGCTAAAGATGGTTATCATTTGTCAATAAAGAAAGATTATTATGATACCATTATGAATGATGTTATGATAATGTAAGAAAAATAAAAAAAATAATATTTATATTTTATCACAGCTTATTAGTATAATATACACTTCTAAAAAATATCCTAAATTAGATAATATTTTTAATATCTACTTATGGCACTATAGGCTAGGTCACATTAACAAGAACAGGATAAATAGGTTGACTCAAAAGAGAATCCTCAAAGTCCATGATTATGAATTACTTCCAACCTATGAGTCTTATCTTCTTGAAAATATGACCAAATTACCTTTTAGTAGAAAAGATGAGAGAGCCATCGAGCTCTTAGGTCTAGTACATATTGATGCATGTGGGCCTATGAGCATAAGGAGGTGGATATTTCTACTTTATCACTTTCATAGATGATCTATCTAGGTATGGATATATCTATCTGATAAAATATAAGTCAAATTCATTTGAAATGTTCAAACAATTCTAAAATGAAGTGAAAAGGCAAATGAGAAAGAGTATTAAAACTCTTTGATCTGACCGAGGAGGTGAATACATTTTTGATAAGTTTCTCACATATCTAGGAGAGAATGAGATTCTCTCCTAATGAACTCCTCTAGGAACACCATAGTATAATGGTGTATTTAAAAGGAGAAATCAAACTCTATTAGACATGGTCTGATCCATGATGGGTTTTACCAACTTGCCTATATCCTTCTGGGGATATGCACTCGAATCGATTTGCTATCTTTTAAATAAGATTTTGAGTAAGTCTATAGTTAAAACTCCATATGAGATATGGACATGGTGTAAGCCAATACTTTCACATCTTAGGGTTTGGTGGTGCTTGGCTTATGTCAAGTATTTAATGACAGATAAACTTGGACTTAGGTCTGACAAGTGTACTTTCATTAGGTACCCCAAAGAAACTAAAGAGTATATTTTCTACCATGCTGATGAGCAAAAAATGTTTGTTAGTCTTAAGACAATCTTTTTAGAAAAAAAGTTCCTTAGTAAAGGAACTATTATCTCTAAAGTTGAACTTGAGAAAGTTCAATAGGTAGAAAAGTCGACACTAATAACCAAAGCTGAACCGGATTTGATTAGATTAAACCTAGGCCCCCCTGCACCATTAAGGTAATCTGGTAGAGTACTGCATCAGTCGGATGATACTATAAATTCTTGGTTCGAGATGGTGATCCCATTTAACTCAATGAGAATGATAAGGATCTAATCATCTAGATGGATGCTATGCAAAGACATGATTCTGAGAAGTGGTTTGAGGTCATGAAATCTGAGATAAAGTTCATGAAGATCAATGATGTATGAACATTGGTTGACCCACCTAAATGGGTTAAATCCATTAGGTGTAAGTGGATCTTCAAGAGAAAAAGAGGTGCAGACGAAAAGATGAAGACCTATAAAGCCCATCTGGTTGCCAAGAGATATCGTCAATGTTATGATATTGACTATGATGAGATATTCTTTTCTATGGTAATGCTTAAATCCATTCAGATAATACTTGCGATAGCTATCCATCTAGACTATAAGATCTAGCAGATGAATGTGAAAATAACTTTTCTGAATGAAAAGCTAATCAAAGTGGTATATGTGATCCAACCTGAGGGGTTCACATCCATAAATGAGTCCAAGATGTGCAAGCTTCAGAGATCCATTTATGAATTGAAGCAAGTATCTCGAAGTTAAAACAAGCATTTTGATAAGGTAATCAAAATGTAGGGCTTCGTTAAGAATGGAGAAGAGCCCTGCATTTACAAGTAGACAAATAATCCAACAGTGATATTCTTTGTCCTATACGTAGATGATATTTTCTTAATCAGGAATGACATTCCCACACTACAGGAAATAAAAGTTTGATTATCATCTCAGTTCTCCATGAACGACTTGGGTGAAGTATCCTACATCCTAGGGATGAAAATCTATAGGAATAAATCTAAGAGGATGCTTGGGTTATCCTAGTCCACATACATAGAAACTATGCTTAAGAGGTTCAGCAAGAAAAATTTCAAGAAGGGTTATCTTTCGATAGGCCATAAAATTTCTCTCTCTAAGAAAGATTGTCTGACAACTCCTGAAAAGAGAGTGTACGAGTAGAATTCCATATGCTTTGGTAGAGGGTACTATCATATACGCCATGACATATAGGATATCAAATATGGCATACTCACTAGGAGTAGTGAGTAGATACCAATCTAATTCAGGGGAAAACCATTGGAAGGTGGTAAAAACCATCCTTAAGTATTGAAGAAATACTAAGGACCAGTGGTTGGTTTATGGTGAGTCGGATCTAAATCTTATGGGATTTACAGACTCCAGCTTTCAATCTGATCATGATGATAGTAGAAGCATATCGGATTTTATCTTTATCCTAAATGATGGAGCAGTCTGTTGGAAAAATTCCAAGCAACACACTATGGCAGACTAAGTTTATGAGATGAAGTACATTATAGCATCAAATGTCGTGAAGAAAGTTGTGTGGTTGAAGAAGTTCATCATCAAGCTAAGAGTAGCACCCTCCCTAGATGGTCCAATCCTACTCTACTATGATAGCACTAGTGTCATTGCTTAGGTGAAGGAACTAAAGGCGTACCAATAGATGAAGCACATACTACACTATGACCATCTGGTCCGAGAGATTGTGGATTGAGATAATGTCGACCTTCAAAAGATCAATGGAAGAAAAAATATGACCGACCTCTTCACTAAAGCCTTGATGGTAAAGAAGTTCGACAATCACAAGTCGAAGATGGGTATTAGATACTGTACCAAGTGACTTTAGGATAAGTGGGAGTTGTTAGAAAATGTATCTCAAAGTCAATCATCAGTGTTAGATGTGTGCCCTAGAAGCCAGATTGGCTGTCACTTGTAATACACTTCTAAGGATAATTTTATAATTTTAGTTATAAATTAATAAATAGATTATTTTCTATTATAGTGTATATTTAAAAGTGTCTGTGATACATCCTTTGAGTTAATGGTAATGACAATTCATATTTTCAAGAGTTAAAAATTTAAGACATGAATTTTTATAATTAACTCATAAACTGATCCTGACCATAGGATCATCATGATGATGGTGATCGATCCAGAAGGTTGATGTACGATCACTTTTTTAGGATAGACGTGTCTTGAGTCTATGATGTGGAGACACTGGAGCGAGAGTACAGATACTCATTAGAGAATGAGGGCACTGAGCATGACCACCTCAAGTAGTCATAAGAAAGTCTACCTTCTCATCGATGACTGACTCGATGCTGCAGTGGTGTGTCTCATTCTTTAACCTAAGGTACATCAGTAGTTCACCTCAAGGGTGTTATAATTTAACTACACCATAACTCGATTTTCTAGCCATTCAAAATCTTGAGGTGTATATTGGCTATAGTATGTTTATTGTAGAAATTGGATTGCACCAATAGAAAATTTATCTGCCTCGATAGATGAGGAGTAACCCTATGATAATCATAAGATTGAGTCCATAAGCCTATGGCCATAGTAGAGTGAAGATGATAGAAAGAGTTTCTATTAGAATTTTACATTAGACTCGAATCGAATGATTAATTCATATGATGGACATTGGGTTTGACGAGTTCACCTTAACCCTAATCTTGTCTTGACTCGAGATAGAAGAACCCAATCACATAGATAACTGTACCAAGAGGTTCACTTTCAATTCTGATGGGTTGCCACCATATACTGCTAGGTGTCACTGGGAGATTTTGAGAGCAATTAGGATGATTCTGATGATCAATCATTCTAATTGTATGAATCAGAAAAGTTCTGATCCATCGAAAGGTATTTCAATGATGTCGATGATGGAGATCGCGATATGTCTCATTATCATACAAAACTAAATCTAACTGGGTCACACAAATAAGGGTTTGGGTTTGGATGTCATCAATTAAGCTAAGCCAGTTTAATTGATTTGGATTAGCTCCAATCAAGTTCAAGATAATCATGCTAGCATGTGATTGAGCCTGACTTTCTCCTTCTGAAATCTTTCTGATTCATCGCAATTGAGTCAAATTTGATTTGACTCATTCTTATATTTAGAATAGATTTATTTTTATCTTACTGGAATAAGTTTAGATTAGATTAATTATAGAAATTAAATCCATTCATAGTCAAATTGGACTAAGGTCAAAAGTTGACCTATTTGAGAGAATTGAGGGTTATCTGATCAGATACTTTTATAAAATTCTCTTAAAATTATTTTGATCTATTTTTTGGGTATGTGGTAGAGGACGAGTTATGCATTGGGTGTACTAAATTTCATGATTTTTTGAGGTGTCTAGACTATGTTATGATAGAGTTTAATTTAGATCAAACTTTTGAGGGATGAGTCTTAGGCATAGTGGACTCTTCCTTATCTACTCATGTTGACACCTTTTTGAATCATTTTTGGCAAAAAGAAATAGATGAGATTAGATGATTTTTCATGGAGAATAAGTTCTAGAGTCTTAATGATAAAATAAATAAGTTATTTTGGTCAAAAAGGACTCTAAGTAGGCATTGGACATAAAAGCCTTTCTCACATCAAAGTGTATTCAACGCAAGAAATAATTTTCCACACATAAAGTCTGCCATCCTTGATATCCCATACCTCCTCTATCCTCTCTCTTCTTCTCTTCTACAAGCCTAAAATGTTAGGCACAAATCTAAGAAGAAGGTCCAAGGTTTTTCGCACAATATTCAAGATCTATGCGATAGTGTTCGTGTGATAAATGGGCTGCCTTCAGAAATAGTTTTGAAGGTTCTTTGGATTAAATCTAGATCTAATTTTTAAAAAAAAAGATTTATGAGGAGAAGACATTCAGATCTTGCCTGAGTGGATACCGATAGAGGCTAGGCACGTGCATGGCATCTTCCAGAACCTCAGGAATCAATAGGATCATTGCAGGATAATTAGATTACCCAATCAAGTACTTTAAATTAAATCTAATTTAATTTTAATTTTTAATTTTTAATATCTGATCACCATGATTAGATTTGAGAAATCTTAGATCTGATCAGATTGTTTAGAAATTTTTAAAAAAATTTCTCTGAGATCTGATCAGATCTGCATGATCCTGCTGTAGAAAATAGTATATTTTCTTCAACTAGTATCAGAGCATAAACAAAAATAAAATCAGATCTAAGATAAATCTGAAGAACTCCATGGTTCAAGCCTAGATTGTAGGCTAACTTAATTAATTCTGATTCAATAATTTAGTATCTAAGATAAGTTTGACAGATACGATCGACTAGTTTTTAATTGGGAGCTACTCGACCTAAATGCATTCTTGTCGAGTTAATGGCATATCCCTTCCACCGGTCTCACTTACCTGGCCATTTATGTCAATCTAATTCTAATTTGAGGTGGCTAACAATTCAAGCCAACCCATGCCACTAGATTAGTTATAATTGTTATGACTAAGTCAAGTCAAGTTTAAAAAGACCTAAATTAAATCTTCCTAAGAAAATATTAAGTCTAAGATCTTTCACCATTGTAGATGTACGGACCCTTCCTGGGATTGATTGTTCTCGACTAGATACAGTGATTCAGTTGCACCAAGAAGATGCAACCATGTCTATTAGGCATTGGATGCTATGGGTTGGAGGATGAGTTGGGCTCAATATTTCAAATATAATGAGGGACCCAATTAAAAATTCAATCTGTGCAAATAGTGGGTCTGACTTAACTAAAGAGTGGATCAATATTTTGGATACGGTGAGATTTAAGAATTAGAGACCAAGTTTTGGTGCACTATGATTAGAGAATCATTGGACAAGAATTGTCCACTCATCGATTGACCCATCATCAATAACTATTAGGTGAGGTGGTGAGTCAGTTGGTGGGACCGCACCATCCACTAGAAATCTATAATCGTAGAGATTTTCACATCTCTACCAAGAAAGTGTAGGAATCTGAGTAAATAGTGGGAGCTTAATTTATGTAAAAATAAAATTTTTAAGCAAATTATTTAAGTTTAATTACAAAATCTAACTAGAAGCTTTGACTCTCTACAGGAAAATGTCAGCGTCCAACCCACTAGCCCGTATCCTGGACACCCATAGACTGACTGGACCCAACTATAAGGATTGACTTCAAAACTTTAAAATTATTTTAGATTTTGAGAAGTTGACTCAAGTGTTGGAATAAGATTCGTCCACCTTACCAGCCCGTCCATCTGTTGATCAAAGAGCATCTCTCGAGAAGTGGATGGATAAAGATAACAAAGTCAGGTATTACATGTTGGACTCGATGTTTGATGAGCTCCAGCACCAACATGAAGACATTAAGACTAGCCACCAAATATTTGCTCACCTGCAAGAGTTATTTGGTGAACAGAGATGCGCAGCCAAATATCAAATCACTAAAAGATTTTTTAAGGCTTAAATGTATGATGGACAGTTAGTCCAAGATCATTGTCTTATGATGATCAAAAACTTGGAAGAGCTTGAGAAGCTCGATGTCAAGTTAGATCGAGATCTACAGACTGACATAATTCTATAGTCCTTGACTGATGCGTATGAGCAGTTCATCATAAACCACCATATGCATAAACTTTAAAATATCTTGGCTGAGCTCATGAATATACTGGTCACTACTAAGCTTTCTATAAAAAGTTTTAAAGGCTTAGTACTTGCTATGGAGTAGAATTTTTTCAAGAGAAAGTCTTTTGGGAAGAAGAAGAAGTCCACAAAGAAGCAAAAAGTAAATGATGAGAAGAAGAAGAAGGTAGAGCCGAAGAAGAAGGCCACTGATAAAGAAAAATATTTTTATTGCAACCCTGACGGCCATTGAAAGCGAAACTGTCCTCTTTAACTGGCCAGTCTGAAGAATAAGAAGGAGGTAGGTCCTTCTGGAGGTATGCTCATTATAGAGTTTAATCTTACAATTTTTTCTACGTCCAGTTGGATGCTTGACATTGATTTTAGTGCTCACTTGTGTACTTCTATGCAGGGTCTTAAGGATAGCAGGAGGCTGAGGAATGGTGAAATGATCCTATGCATCGAAAATGGAGCAAGAGTTGCTGCTGTGGCCATGGAAACCTATCCTCTGCAATTACCATTAGGATTAAACTTAGTACTTAGAAACTATTTTTATGCGTCTGCTGCAAGTAGGAATTTGATTTCTGTATCATGTTTAGCATTGGAAGGCTATGTAATTAGTTTTCTTAAGGACCATTTTAATATTCTTTATGAAAAAAATAAAATTGCAAGTAGTTTTCTTATTAATGGCCTCTATCAGTTACATATTGATGTTTCTATTTTTAATATCGAGCAAAACATGAATGCCATAGGATCAAAGTGACCAAGGGATAGTCTAAATGATAGGTATCTTTGGCACCTTAGGCTAGGTCATATAGCTGAAGATAGAGTTAACAAATTAAAAAAATTTGGGCTATTGAGTCCGTTGACTTTCGAGTTATATCTGATTTATGAATCGTGCCTTTATGGCAAAATGACCAAGCTTCCTTTTATAGGACATGGGGAAAGGGCCACAGACCTGCTTGCCCTAATACATACTGATGTATGCAGTCCATTTGATGTGCTAGCTAGGGGCAATTACATCTACTTCATCATCTTTATCGATGATTTATCTCAATACGGGTATGTGTATTTGATGCGATACAAGTCTCAAATTTTTGAAAAGTTCAAAAAATTCAAACTCGAAGTAGAAAAATAAACAAGAAAATCTATTAAGATTTTTCAATCAGATCGAGGAGGCGAATACCTTAGTTAGAAATTCCTAGACTATCTTAAGGATAATGGCATAGTCTCACAATGGACTCCACCTAGAACGTCTTTACTCAATGGAGTTTCAGAATAAAAAAATCGGATCCTATTAGATATGGTTCGATCCATGATGAGCTTCACGGACCATCCTGAGTTTCTTTGGAGACATAGTCTGTTGATCGCTATATATCTACTGAATAGGGTTCCATCTAAAACCATTCCTACCACACCATATGAGATATGGCATGGTAAGAAATCAAGTCTGAGTCATCTTAGAATTTAAGGTTGTCCAGCTCATATCAAGAGACAACAGACAGACAAAATAGAGTCTAGATCCTTTAGAGCTTGATTTATTGGATATCCTAAAGAGCCATTAGGATATTTTTTCTATCTTTCGGTAGATCATAATGTGATTGTGAGTCGACACACCATCTTTCTTAAAAAATAGTTTATTCAAGATAATGACATCAAAAGATAGATTAGGCTTGAAGAGAAAGTCTCTCAAAAGCCACGAGCCAAGGAACCTATGGAATCCAATCAGATTGAGTCAGTCCAATCACTACCCCATCCACCTCATAGATCAGAAAGGATTTTTCATCCTCCTGAAAGGTACTTAAGTACTAGTTCAGAGGATGTAGAGAAAATATTTCTTATAGAAAAAGAGGTTCATGGTGATGATTCCAAAATCTATGATGAGACGATATCAGATATCGACTTCGAAAAATGGTTAGAGACAATGAAGTCAGAGATTGACTCACTGCACTCGAATCAAGTCTGGACCTTGGTAGATCCACCTGAAGGTATAATACCTATTGGGTGTAAATAGATCTTCAAGAGAAAGATAAGTGCCGATAGAAATGTAGAGACATTCAAAGCAAGGCTCATAGTAAAAGGGTATAGTCAGCATGAAAGTATTGACTATTAGGATACTTTTTTTCCAGTAGCTATGCTCAAATCCATCCGCACATTGCTTGCTGTTGCAGTCTATTTCAATTATAAAATTTGGCAGATGGACGTAAAAATGGCATTCTTAAATGAATATCTTGAGGAAGATATTTATATGGAACAGCTGCTGGATTTCACATCTAGTGATACTGATCACAAAGTCTGCAAGCTGCAAAGGTTCATATATGGACTTAAGCAAGCATCTCAAAGCTGGAATGCTCATTTCAATGATATGATCAAATCATTTAGATTCATCAAGAACAAAGAGAAGTCTTGTATTTTCAAAAAGATTAGTGGGAGCGCTATTGTCTTTCTCATACTATACATGGATGACATTCTCCTAATTGAAAATGATATTTTCATATTGACTACAGTCAAAATATGGTTGTCTAAAGAATTCTCCATGAAAAATCTAGGAGAGGCATCCTTTATTCTAGGAATTAAGGCCTATAGAGATAGACCAAATAAGATGCTGGGTCTCTCACAGAAGATGAACATAAAGGAAGTGCTAAAGAGATTTTGCATGAAAAACTCCAAGAGGGGATTGGTGCCCTTGAGACATAGCATTCATCTCTCCAAGAAGATGTGTCCCAACACACTCGAGGAAATTGAACGCATGAGCAAGATCCCTTATGCTTCAGCAATAGGTAGCCTTATGTATGCCATGCTATGTACACGCTTGATATTGCCCATGCTATAAGTATCACGAGCAGGTATCAGTCGAATCCAGATGAAGAGCACTAGACTTTTGTGCAATGTATCCTTAATTACTTAAGAAGAACTAAGGATATGTTTTTAATCTTTGGTAATAGAGAACTCCAGGTCCAAGGGTATACAAACTTGGATTTTATGTCCGATATAGATGATCGAAAGTCGACATTTGAAAGTTTGTTTATATGCAATGGTGGTGCTGTCAGCTGGAAGAGTTCCAAGCAGACTGTGATAGCATATTCCATCATAGAAGCAGAGTACATCACTACGTCGAAAGCTGCAAAGGAGGCATTTTGGTATAAGAAGTTCACCACAAAGGTCAAAGTGATGCAATCAGATGCCATCCCTTTGTACTACGATAATAATGGCACCATAGCCCTAGCTAAGGAGCCAAGGTCTCATCTGAAATCTAAGCACATCGAGCGGTGATACCACCTCATCCGTGATTATCTCGAGAAGGGATACGTCGAGGTTAAGAGAGTCGACACTATAGATAAAGTGACTAATCCACTGATAAAGCCATTAGGCCAGCAGAAGATTGAAGCCCACCTTGAGAAGATGGGACTTGGACTTATAACCAACTAGCTTTAGGTCAAGTGGGAGTTTGTTAGATGTGTGTCCTAGAAGCCAGATTGGCTGTCACTTGTAATACACTTCTAAGGATAATTTTATAATTTTAACTATAAATAAATGAATTATTTTCTATCATAGTGTGTATTTAAAAGTATCTATGATACATTCTTTGAGTTAATGGTAATGATAATTCATATTTTCAAGAGTTAAAAATTTAAAACATGAATTTTCATAATTAACTCATAAACTGCTCCCGATTGTAGGATCATCATGAGAATGGTGATCGATCTGAAAGGTTGGTATATGATCATTTTCTTAGGATAGACGTGTCTTGAGTCTATGGTATGGAAATACCGAAGCGAGAGTATAGATACTTGTTAGAGAATGAGGGCACTGAGCGTGACCACCTCGAGTAGTCATAAGGAAGTCTACCTTCTCATCAATGACTGACTCATTGCTGCAATGGTATGTCTGGTTTTTTGATCTGAGGTGCATCAGTAGTTCATCTTGAGGGTGTTATAGTTTGACTACACCATAACTCGATCTCCTAGCCATTCGAAATCCTGAGGTATATGTTGGCTATAGCATGTTCATTGTAGAAATTGGATTGCACCAATAGGGGATCTATCTACCTTGGTAGATGAGGAGTAGCCCTATGATAATTATGAGATTGAGTCCACAAGCCCATGGCCATAGTAGAGTGAAGATGATAAAAAGAGTTTCTATTAGGGTTTCACATTGGACTCGAATTGAATTATTAATTCATATGATGGACATTGGGTTTGATGAGTTCACCTTAACCCTAATCCTATCGAAACTCAAGATAGAAGAATCTAATCACAGAGATAACTGTATCAAGAGGTTTGCTTTCAATTCTGATGGATTGCCACCATATACTGCTAGGTGTCACTGATGGATTTTGGAAGCAACTAGGATGATTTTGATGATCAATCATTCTAATTGTATGAATCAAAAAAATTCTAGTCCATCGAAAGGTGTTTCGATGATGTTGATGATGGAGATCGCGACATATCTCATTACCATATAGAATTGAACCTAACTAGGTCACACAAATAAGGGTTTTGATCTATATGTTATCAATTGAGATAAGCTAGTTTGATTGATTTGGATTAGATCCAATCAGGTTCAAGGTAATCGTGCTAGCACTTCTAAAATCTTTTTGATTCATCGCAACCAAGTCAAATTTGATTTAACTCATTCTTTCATTTAAAATAAATTTATTTTCATCTAATTAAATTAATTTTAGGTCAAATTAATTATAGAAATTAAATTCATTCATAGTCAAATTGGAATAGGGTCAAAAGTTGATCTATTTGAGAGAATTGAGGGTCACGTGATCAGATGCTTTTAGAAAATTTTATAAAAATTTTTTTAATCTAATTTTTGGATATATGATAGAGCACGAGTTATGCATTGGGTGTACTAAATTTCATGATTTATGGAGGTGTCTAGACTAAGTTATGATAGAGTTTGATTTGGATCAAACTCTTGAGGGAAGAGTCCTAGGCGCAGTGGACTCTTCCTTATCTACTCATGCTGACACATTTTTGAATCATTTTTGACAAAAAAAATAGATAAGATCTGATAGTTTTTCATGTAGAATAAGTCTTAGAGTTCTAATGATAAAATAAATAAGTTATTTTGATCAAAAGAAACTCTAAGTAGGTATTGGACATAAAAGCCTTTCTCACATCAAAGTGCATTCAATGCAAGAAATAATTTTTCACATCCAAAGTCTGCCATCCCTGATATGCCACACCCTCTCTATCTTCTCTCTTCTTCTCTTCTATAATCTTAAAAAGTTAGGCATAAATCTGAGAAGAAGGTCCAAGGTTTTTGGCATAATATTTTGGATCTACCCGACGGTGTTTGTGTGACGGATGCGCTACCTTCAGAAATAATTTTGAAGGTTCTTCGGATCAGATCTAGATCTAATTTTTAAAGAAAAGATTCATGAGAAGAAGACGTTCAGATCCTACCTAAGTGGATACCAGTAGAGGTCAGGCGCATGCGTGGCTCCTTCTAGAACCTAATGAATCAACAGGATCATTGCAGGATAATTAGATTACCCAATTAGGTACTTTAAATTAAATCTAATTTAATTTTAATTTTTAATTTTTAATATTAGATCACCATGATTAGATTTAAGAACTCTTAGATCTGATCAAATTATTTAAAATTTTTTAAAAAAATCCTCCTTAGATCTGATCAGATCTGCACAATCCTACGGCAAAAAATAGTATTTTTCTTTCAGTTAGCCTATTGATGGTTGTGCTATTTTATAATTATAAATAATTTATTATTGAATAAAATTTTATTCTAACAGTTTTCATAATAAATTGACATCTTCTGATGAACTTCATGTTGTGATGAAGTTCTTAAGACTATATAGTTTCAATAAAGAGAGGATTGATCGATTAGTCCTTAAACTATTCATGACCAAATGATATGATATTAACTAGGAGGATAACGTTTATCGAGTATAGGTCGTTGCATGCCATACAGATTGATTATTCTTTTAACCAAGGAGTATGGAGATACTGGTCGAGTATATAGATGAGATGTTGGGGTACATCGTCACTGAATGTGACCAACTTCAGAGCATTTTGCTGTCGAGAATTGCTCTAATGGGATATGCATATAACTATTCCTTAGATCTGAAATCGCCATGGTGGCTTGCAAATAACTCACTGTGCTTTAGTGCCTGACTATCTAAATTTTTAGTTCAGTGATGGAAAGTTTCCTAGCACAGTCAAGTATTGGAAAACATGCAGGATTTCATGTATAGATTTTAAATTTTTTTCAAAATTAAAGCAGTGGAAGACATAGATTAAATAGTTTAATCTACGATATGCATGTAATCAGATTACAAAACCATATATCAAGGATCTATAACATGTTATGATGCAAATATAAATCTAAAATTAAATTATTCACAAGTGGTATTGTTCATATCAATACCTAGATCAAGAACAATTCTAGATCTAATCCTATATCGAATCTAGGTTACCAAGAGATCAGATCTCTTACCTTTGCATGAGTCGAGAACTCCATGGTTAATTTTTGTTGTTGCTTTTAGAGCCGCACATGCATCCGATCTCTACAGGTGATCCACAAGAATATGCAATATAGATCGAAGGTTCGTCGAACGAAAATCTGCTCAAAGTGCTAGCTTCTTACGGATCCCTCCTGATGGTTAATCAAATACATATTCTTCGAATCTTTTGGATACTCCAAGAGATGAAGAATATGAGGAGAAATAAGGAAGAAATCCAACCCTTGGATCTTCCATAAATCAAAAAATAAAATAAAAAATAAATAAATCCTAAGAGAAGACAAATCTTCTCCTTGAGGACATCAATGATTGATGTCCTGAAAACATCTCTATACTAGGACAAGAGGAGATCTTCTTCTCTAAGATTTTTTCTATGTTTTTCATATCTAATATCTTTGATTTTATCATAGAAAATTTTTATAAAATATGGAGAAGAAGGGTCTCAAAGAAACCTTAAGAGAAGACATTCTTCTCTTCTTCTTCTCACATCAGGACATGATCAGATCATGTCCAAAGATGATCACTATGCTCCAACACCTTGAAGCATGGATCCCCACACCCTCTCACTTTCTCTCTCTCTTAGGTTTTTATCACATAAAAACATACAAAGAAAATAGGAAGGAAAGATTAAATGAAAACAACAAGAGAAGACCATCTTCTCTTACCTTTGTGCCTTCAAGACATCAATGTTTCATGTCCAGATGAAGACCCTTTCTCCAAGGAACTTGGCACCCCAAGACTCCATGCCTCCTAGCACCTCTCTTCTAATTCTCATGGTGGAATACTAGGTATTATTGGCACCATCTAACTCTTAGAAGGAGGTGTCCAAAAAATATATGGATGACTAGGTCAAACCTAGTCATTTATGGATTCCTATGGGGCATCCAAATCTTGGACGCCCCTCCCATAATTATTTTCATGCATCCTTTGAATCTCACACACAAAAACTAGGGGCTCCCATAATTATTTTTGTGCATCCTCTGAATGTCACACATAAAAACCAAGGGAGAAAGGGTGGCACAAAAAAAATTGGCATGGGAAAGTGGGCGCACAAGAGGAGGGAAGAGTTTAGATCAAAGAGGGCTCTTCCAAGTAGGAAACAAATCCCAACTTCCTTCTAGTTTTGACCAAGTTAAATTTTATTCCAAATAATCTAGATATTGGGACATGGGGTACCATCTTTAAGTGAGGAATGATTCACGTAAACATCAGAAATTAATGTGGGGCGTGGGCTTTCTTAGGCGCAAGAGAAAGAGAGAAAGTCCCAGTCCAACTGGGACTCCTCTTGTTTGACTAGGTCAAAATTATTTTAAACTTAATTTAAATTTTATTTAAATTATATTAAATATAATCCAATTAAGAATAATCCTAGTCCAACTAGAAGCCTAACTAAATTAGATTAAATCAAGATTTAAATTTGATTTAAATTCTAAGTCAATTAGGCACACCAAAGTACTAGTCAAATAAGAAATTATTCTTTCTTATAATTGGCTTATCCAATAAACTAACTAGACTTAATCTAATTAAGTCAAAACTAATTCTAATTGAACCTAATTCATTTAGACTTGATCTCAGCCTGATTGCTCAATCAAATTAAGTCGATGAGCAATTCAATTGTTGATCGATCCACCTGTAATACTTGCATTAGGTCAAATATCAATCGTATTGATGGATTGACCTTAGAATGATTCTCAATCGTCGATTAACCATCTGATCAGATTACAAGCTCTAATGTGCGTGATCCCATAGGTTCGAACCTAAGCTAGTAGCATAGATACTATGAGGATTTGTGCTGCTCCCAAGCCTTGGGAGGCCATGGGAGGTGTTTGGGGGTTGGCTCTAGGGATTCCAGGGGCTTAGTTGATGATTCGAAGACCTAGGATTCAAGGTGAAGCAAGAAATCAAAGTCAGAGAATCAAGACTATAGATAGAAGATTTTCTGTAGGTTAGCCAACTCAGTCCAAAACTGGGTCAGCTAAGTCTTAGAGCATAGGCAAAATAGAAAGATCGAGTTTTAGGACTATTGACACGACATAGAACTGGGCTGGCTTAGTTTCAGACTGAACCAACCTAGTAAAACTTAGCCAGCTCAGTGCTAAGACTGAGCCAACTCAGTGCACGGGCAGAGTTATGCGAGGGTCTATTTTGGGCTAGGGTCTGGGTTGATCCTAAGGGTCTTAAGGCCTAGTTTGAGAGATCTTAAAGGAGCTAATTCATATATAGATTGGATCTAGATCCAGAGGATGAGGGCATGAGAGACATGGGTGTACATGGACTTGGTGAGTGCTTTCATGTATTGGATTAGCCGAGAAGTTTTTTGGTCGGACCTAATGGCTATGTATAAATACATAGGTTGTGTTAGGATTTCATAATGCTGTGAATGCTGTGGAATACAGATCTTTTCTCTCTTAATTCGCTCTTCTTCTCTTCTCTCTTGTGTAGTTGCCCTAGGATCTTGAAGAAGCCCTAGAGAGAGGGGGCACCTCCCTCAAGCCCAAGGAGGGAGGTGCCCCAGCATAGATAGGTGTTGGATCTATGATTTGCTATCCATAAAGAACATCACAAGTTTCTTCAGGTCCATGCTAAAGATCAGGGGCTTCCACAACATGGTATCGGTGCTTGTGATGTCAAGGATGATTAGCATTCAAGTGATATCATAGGTATACAATTTGGTATCAGAGCTAGGTGATGCCTAGGATGTTGTGGACGATAATATGGTATCAGAGTCAGATTTCAGAGCCTAATGATGCATGGAAGGAACCAGGTTTCAGAGCCTGATGGTGCATGGAAGGAGCCAGGTTACAGAGCCTGATGGTGCATCGAAGGGAAGAAAAAGTCATACAAGATGAAATCAAAAATCTGCACAAGGAGTCTACGGTATGTCTCAAATCTATCTTATTGTTGCTATTATTTAGCCAATCAAGAGTAGCGGATTGAAGGTGGAGGTTGAGAGGTTTAATGGGAATAGATTTTCATAGGGTGGAAGAATTTGGTGAATGATTTACTGATAGATCTTGGTGAAAAGGCTGGGATGTATGACAATTATGTGATAGGCAAAGAGCGCTGGAGTGCTACAGTAGCACTTTCCTAAAGATGCAGGACTAAGAGAGGCTCGACGATGCAGCAGCCGAGGAAGGTATCTCAGTAGAGAGCATCAGGATTCTCTAAGAAGATGGGCAATGTAGGGCTATTGAAGAGAGGTTTTCCAAGGAGAAATGATCGAAGGAAGGCTAAAGAAGTGACTATACATCCTTCGATGTCTGGAAGGTGGGGTAGTAGTTGGAGATGTATTCAACGGTTTGACCAGAGCATGGATTTACGGAGCCTTGGGAGTGATAGAGATAGATGATCCATGAAGGTCCAGTAGGTCAGGATTGGATGGCTGTAGAGTGGCATAGAGATGAGTCAGGGAGTGCTGGAGTACTGTTGTAGCACTTCCCTAGAGGCACGGGACTGAGAGAGGCTCGGTGGTACAGCAATCGAGGAGTGTATCTTAGCATAGAGTGTCAGTGGTGTCTTAGGGAGACTGATTGCAAATCTCAGAAAGAGCCAAAGGATCTCAGGGAGCGCCAGGAGGTCTCTAGCAGTCAGGAGTATCATAGATCAGGTTTCTTCTGTAGGAGCACTGGGAAGAGTTATGGTTCAAATGGAGGATGGTTCTCCCAATGCAACTGAAGCGATGGCTAGTATAGGGGCAGAAGAGAAGGACTAGGGTGGAATTTTCTATGGTTCAGTCACTAGATTTAGAAGAGTTGGATGAGCTCTTGGGTTTCAGAGGTGCCCATGGATTGCGGAGGTATCCGAGATGGCTTTGAAGGGGTCCGTGGAGTGCAAAGGGTTTGAAGAGGCAGCGATGGTGTTCGAAGTGCAGCAGTAGGCTCAGCAGTGCAGCATTGAGTGGTTGGCCTCGAGGGACTCGATGACAGAGTCGACTTCTATGGCATCAGATGAACTTTGAATATAGATGGAGCTTCAGAATGGTGGCTTCATAATTAGAGAAAAATTTGACATAAGTTCATAGCAGAGGGGTGCGGGAGGATCGATATCCTAGCACCAATGTCGATAATGCACAATTCTAGATGGAGCAGCATGTGCAAGAGGATAGGCATAGTTTTGAGGAGACCATGTTAGGGTTTGTAGTGAGTGTTGGTATAGAAACATTGCGGATTATCCAGAAAAGTCCAGAAAAAGTGATGCAGCTGCTAAGCAGAAGGGATTCTATAATTTCAGGATGGTGCAGAGGTGCAAGCCAAGGTCTTCAGCAGTGGAGGCAGTCATCCCAAAGGCCTTAAGAATACATAATAGCTAAAGAGGATTGACAGAGGTGATGTTTGCATAAGGGGCTTCGAGTGCACAGGGATAGTGGGATCGTGTAGGAGGGCATTGCCGAGGGATTTGCCAAGGCTTGGGGCACCAAGATGGAGATTGTGAGGATTTATGATGCTCCTAAGCCTTGGAAGACCACAGAAGGAGTTAAGAGGTTGGCTTCGAAGATTCCAGGGGCTTGGTTGGTGATAGGAACGCGATGTTGTCGTTAAGACACCGTGTTTATCAGTTTAATCTGACTTCTTAAAATCATTGAAAATGCATAGATAGCGGTGAGTCAGGTCGAATCCACAGGGAAGGTAGTGTTTTCAGATTTGAAATCTTTGATTTTTGAAAAGAAAACGAGAAGAGTTTTGGGATCAAAACTGAAGTCGGAAAATAAAAAGTGAAAATTAAAAGGTGCAGGAATTTAAACTTGGTACTAAGATCTACTAATTAGATCTTAGCATCTACTTGCAAAAAATTAAAAAATAATAATTAAAGTATAGAAATTAAATTGCAATAAAAATAAAAAGCAAGAAATTAAAGTGCAAAAATAAAATTTTTATTAATTAAAATTTTAAAATTTAAATACATAAAATTTAAAAAGAAAAGAAAATAAAATAAAATAGCCTGATCTCTGATTTTGGATCGGCATTGGCAGAAAGATGGTGTAGAAGCCCGACTCTTCTTCTCGACATCCGTTGCTTCGAAGTAGCCTTTAACCCATAGCCTATCTTCGCCCTGTACCAAAGCTTCACCTTGATTGAAGATGTTCATTTCTTGAGGCCTAAGATCCCTTTTATAGAGCTAGGAGGGCTGGATATTTTTTCTAAAGGCAATATGGGACTAATAGCCTTTGTAATCATCAAAATATAAAGAAATTTGGATAAAATTAGAATCAAATCAGCTCTGATATGACTCTAGTAAATCTGGTAAAATCTGGCCATTTAATAGAAATCCAACGGTCCAAAAATCATCAAAATCGGATGCATATCAGCCTAGATCGGGTCGGATTAAATTCTGGCCGTCCGATCATGCATTGATGGAGAAAATCTAGCCGCAAATCATGCATCGGGAGTCTTGATCACCGTCGAAAGCATTCTAGACCATTGGATCTTCATCTCTTAGTTTTTTGGCCATTGGATCGTGCCAGATTGCTGATAGAATTTGAATCAAGCCTGAAAATCACCACCATCGTCCGATCTTGACCGCAATCAACCGCAGCCGTCCGATCGCGCAATTACTATTCCCATGGACCGCGTGGACCGGCCGCACTGCATACCGCAGCCAATTAGTGCTCTTGTCGCTAGGTGAAAAGACAAAAATATCCTATGAGCCACGATAAATTTCTATGGACCCTTTAAGGGTCTAGGTCCGCCATGTGGCACTCTCTGATTCGTCGGTTTCTGCTGAGCTGGCGGTCCACGCTTGGATCGTGGATCGGCTGATGGCTTCAACGGTTGAGTTGGCTTTGATGGCTTGGCTTGGCTTGGTGGCTCGGCTTACGAAGCCGGCTGAGCCGTTTTCTTTTTTTATTTAATTTTTATTTATTTTATATCTTTAAAAATTTATATCTTTTCCATTTTAGCTCTGTTTTACTTAAAATTTATTTCATTATGATTAAAAAAATGAGCTCTTTTCATTAATAATAAAATTTTATTTTTTAATTTTTATTATTTTTTAATTAATTTTTTAATTAATAAAAATATGAATTTTTTAAAAATTATATATAAATTGATTAATAATTTTTAAAAATTAATATAAATTAATTAATAAATTAATATTTTTATTGATAAATTTATGATGCTTATCACACCCCCCAACTTAAGCTTTGCTCGTCCTCGAGTAAAGAAAGAATTTAGTTTTAAATATCTTTTAACTTTAGAGTTTCAAATTTTATCTAAGCAATTTTCAAAATGGCCATTGATATTCAGTAGAGCTTAAATGAGACATATCATTGGGGTATTAATACTTATCAATAAAAAAATTAAGTAAAGAACATTAAATTTTTCAGAACTTTTTCTAAATTATCCTACCTTTATCTCTGATTTGTCTAAACATTCATATAGGCAAGTGTATTGCCACTTCCATCCTTTTTTTATTAATTTTTATTTTTACATTGCCCACTTTTTGATGTGAATATCATTGCTTACTTAGGCAACGAGATCCAGTTACTCGGTGGGAAATTAGTGTTTTTTTTTTTTTTTTTAACGTTGTACCACTATTGAGTATCTTAACTCCTTAAGCTTTCTATTTGATCCATGTAGCGAGTCTTGGGCCAATGACTTCCAAACCAGTTGGCTTTAGGGCACTAGGTATAGAATACCCCTCGGACTTACTAGCTCGAATCAAATAGGCTACGAGTTAAGACTAGCTTTACAACGAGCTTCTTTGCCCTTCCCATCTTTTGACGTGAAACTCAATGCTTGCTTAGGCAAAGAGGCCCGATTACTCAGTGAGAAGTACTTGGAAACTATTTTATTAAAATAAATTTTTATATGAAGAAATGTATAGTTACCCTACACAAGCCTATAAAAAGTAGACTTTTCTTTGATGCTAATAGAAATAATTAGAAATGCTCCAAGAAAAAACTTTTTATGTTCTAGACTTAACTCTTTATTGAATTTTCTTAATACTTGATTCCTCAATATCTCATAGATTCTCTAATCTGTGCATCAATTTTTTTAAAAAAAAATGCTTAGTTTAATTCGATTCTTAAGCATAATCAGGTGTCTAAATACTAAATACTAACTTTTTTGAGAACTTAAAATTTTAAAATTTTTATTTTTTTCTTCCCCCCAACTTAATCGACATTATCCTCAATGGAGAAGAAAAAATAAAGGGTGTAATAAAGAACATGGAAGAATACACCTAACTTAGTATATTTTTGGTCCAGCACATGCCTTTAAAAATTTGAGCTCTCCCTCCAACTTATTCAAATTATCCTAAAAAGAAAATAAACTAAAAAGATAAATTAGATAAAAACTAAATATTGGGTTGCCTTCCAACAAGCGCTAAGTTTACCGTCTTCAGCCAGACACAATATAGCTTATTATCCTGTGTCGAATATTGGATTGATAAATTCTAATGGTTTTGGATTGCCAATCTTAGAAAGTTGATTTATAATCCCATTATTGATATATTCATTGTTAATTTTAGGGATATAATTTATGATTCCATTCTCAGACCCATATTTATTAAGAATTTCTCCTATTTGTTTTTCTAAAATACTCATGAATGGAGTTTTAGGAGTTAAGTTTGATTCAATGGGTGCTGGAATGGTGACTAAAGGCTGTTTTAATTTTGGAGGTAAATTAATATGATCTTGCTTAGATAACTCCATTGATATTTCATTACATGCCTCTTGATTTTTGTAAGAAGAACCGACTTCTTGGGTTGAAGGGAATAGGACATTAGGTTTATAAGTTTTGGGTAATTCATCTATTCTCTTTTTCCCTATTTCTATCTCATTTAAACTAGAACCAGCATCCATACTAGTTCCTGGCTCGAGTTCTTCTATGTGGTTAGTCTCAGTACTAACCAGTTTCTCTAATTTTTTATTTTGGCTAGCATCAGTACTAGCCTCTCTCACCTGATCTTGGTATGGGTCCATAAGAATTCCTATAGCTTTTAAGTTCAGGAATTACTTTGGCATTCTCAAATTGGGGATTCTTAGGTGAGACATTAAATTGATAACTTGGTCCAGGTGATTGGTGGACATTAGATGGGTTGTTTGAAATTGGTAGGTTCGGTAGTTGATCTAGTTCTCTCCTCATGTTAGACTCAACTAATTATCCTATTTGAGCTTCTAGTCTGGCGATAGATTGCTGTTGAGTCAGAATCAATTATTGAAGTTGGTTAAATCTATCATCAGCTAGATTGGTCTGTTGAGGAGGTGGGTATGAGGGCTGATTATAATATGATGGCTGGATAAACTGACTAGGCTGACCATTATTATAGGCATAATTTTGATATTGGGATCTATTTTGATAATTTTGCTCAAGTAAAATTTGGGTCTGAGCCTGAGTCTGTTGGGATGTCCAAGAAAAATTAAAGTTACTCCAATCTGAATTATATGAATTTGAAAATGGGTCATTAATCAATTTGGAGTATCCTTGAGTAGCTTGAACTTATTCTTGGATAAAATATGGAAACTGTGCAGTCATAGGATATTCACTCACATGATGGGTTGGGCTAGCACAGATTGAATAAATCTCTTGATAATTAGAAGATGATGTGAATTGTGCAGGAGATTGTTGACCTAGGATTAGGAGTTGATCTATTTTCTGAGCAAGAAGGTCAACTTTATCTAATTTTTGGACTATTAGATTCAGATTAGCCATTTGATTATTATGTTTAATGTGAATCAACCATTCAATTAAGTTCAACTAAATCAGAAAAAGCGATTTCCTACCATGCATGTATTAGTGTAACCCTAATGTATGGTTCAAAAATTTTTTAGAATTTTTTTTATTTTTTTTTTTTTATTATTATTATTTTATTATATTAAAAATTAATTTTTTTAATTATTTTATTTGTTAATTTTAATTTAATTTAATTTAATTTAATTATTATTTTTAATATTTTTTAGTTAGTTTAATTTAATTTTTATTTTATTTTATTTTATTTTATTTTTAGAGGAGTAAGGAGAAGAGTTCTAAAGAAAGGTCCTAAGGAGTCCTAGAACTAAGAAGAAAGAGAAGAATTAGGTTTAATTAGATTTAATGTTGGTTAGCAATCAAGTTGGTCAATCAATCCTGACTAAAGGTTATCCTAGATCTAGACAGCTCCTAACTGCCAAGGTCACCTTCAAGCCCTCCAAGTATAGGATTAGCCAATCAACTAGCCAGGTAAGTGTAAGGTCGGTGGGAGTCCCCCCATTGCTTGCCTTAGATACTAATTGTGCTTGGCCAGGTAAGTGAACGAAATCAATTAGAAACCACCTTCCTTCGGGTCCAGTCATCCCTGAACCACTTTCCTAGACATCAGTCAAATTGACTAATGCTAATCTGATTCAACTCTTAGGGTTTCTTGTCCTATTGAGCTCGAGTTCCTAGGGTTGATGTCTAATTGATTTTAAAATTAAAGGCTTAGGTCAATGCAGGATGCTGGTTGGTTGTTTGTGGGCTAAGGAAGGGTGATCAAATCCCCACCTTATCTTGTTTAATTGGGTTGTGCCCTTAATTTGATTTAATATGAATATGCACAAAAAAATTTTCAATTAAAGGGTTCTATGCAATTTAAACTAGATGCATGCAACTAATTGAATTCTGAAAGGCTTACCTTACCTCCAGCAATCACCAAAAAAAATAAAAATAAAAATAAAAATAAAAATAAAAATAATATGATGCATGCTCTAAGCAGTTAAGATTTCTAATCTTGTCATAAAATTTTTAATTAGATTTAAATAAATATATTTTTTAAAATTAATTTAAAAATAAAATAAATAAATAAATAAAATAAAAAGAAAAGAGAACTAGGGTTAGGATTGATCTCACCAAGCAAAACTTCTGATTCTTTTTGTTCTTTAATTTTTTTTCTATAAAATAATAAAAAAATTAGCAAGCAATATTTATAAAAAAAATAAAAATTTTATTTATAATTTATTTATAGAAAAATCAAAGAGATCAAAAATTTAATGTCCATACCTTCCCCGATAATGGTGCCAAAAACTTGGTGCATTTGTCGAAATTATTTTTAATAAATTAAAGAAATCAAAATCAAAAATCAAAAATATTCTTCGGTAACGATGCCAAAAACTTGATAGGAATGCGATGTTGTCGTTAAGACACCGTATTTATCAGTTTAATCCGACTTCTTAAAATCATTGAAAATGCATAGATAGCGGTGAGTCGGATCAAATCCATAGGGAGGTAATGTTTTTAGATTTGAAATCTTTAATTTTTGAAAAGAAAAAGAGAAGAGTTTTGGGATCAAAAATGAAGTTCAAAAATAAAAAGTAAAAATTAAAAGGTGCATGAATTTAAACTTGGTACTAATATCTACTAATTAGATCTTAGCATCTACTTGCAAAAAAATAAAAAATAATAATTAAAATATAGAAATTAAATTATAATAAAAATAAAAAATAAAAAATTAAAGTGTAAAAATAAAATTTTTATTAATTAAAATTTTAGAATTTAAATACATAAAATTTAAAAAGAAAAAAAAATAAAATAAAATAGCCTGATCTTTGATTTTAGATCGGCATTGGCAGAAAGATGGTGTAGAAGCCCGACTCTTCTTCTCGGCACTCGTTGCTTCGAAGCAGCCTTTAACCCATAGCTTAGCTTCACCCCGTACCAAAGCTTCACCTTGATCGAAGATGTTCATTTCTGAAGGCCTAAGATCCCTTTTATAGAGCTAGGAGGGCTGGATATTTTTTCTAAAGGCAATATGGGACTAATAGCCTTTGTAATCATCAAAATACAAAGAAATTTGGATAAAATTTTAATCAAATCAGCTCTGATATGACTTTGGTAAATTTGGTGAAATCTGGCCATTCAATAAGAATCCAACAGTCCAAAAATCATCAAAATCGGATGCATATCAGCCTAGATCGGGTCGGATTAAATTTTGGCCATCCGATCGCATGTTGATAGAAGAAATCTAGCCACAAATCATGCATCGGGAGTCTTGATTACTGCCAAAAGCATTCTGGACCGTTGGATCTTCATCTCTTAGTTTTTTGGCCGTCAGATCGTGCTAGATCGCTGATAGAATTTGAATCAAGCCTGAAAATCACCACCGTCGTCCGATCTTGACCGCAATCATCCACAGCCATCCGATCGCACAATTACTTTTCTCATGGACCGCGTGGATCGGCCACACTGCACACCGTAGCCAATCAGCACTCTTGTCGCTAGGTGAAAAGATAAAAATACCCTGTGAGCCGTGATAAATTTTTGTGGACCCTTTAAGGGTCTAGGTCCACCACGTGGCAATCTCTGATTCGTCGATTTCTACTGAGCTAGCAGTCCATGTCTGGATCGTGGACTGACTGATGGCTTCAATGATTGAGTCAGCTTTGATGGCTTGGCTTGGCTTGGTGGCTCGGCTTACGGAGCCGACTGAGCTGTTTTCTTTTTTCATTTAATTTTTATTTATTTTATATCTTTAAAAATTTATATCTTTTCCATTTTAGCTCCGTTTTACTTAAAATTTATTTTGTTGTGATAAAAAAAATGAGCTCTTTCTATTAATAATAAAATTTTATTTTTTAATTTTTATTATTTTTTAATTAATTTTTTAATTAATAAAAATATGAATTTTTTAAAAATTATATATAAATTGATTAATAATTTTTAAAAATTAATATAAATTAATTAATAAATTGATACTTTTATTGATAAATTTATGATGCTTATCAGTTGGTGCTTCGAAGATCTGGAATTCAAGGTGAAGTAAGGAACCAAAGCCGAAGAATCAAGACTGCAGAAAGAAGATTTTCTGTAGGTTAGTCGGCTTAGTCCAAAACTGGATCAACTAAGTCTCAAAGTACAAACAAAATAGAAAGGTTGAGTTTTGGGACTGCTGGCATGGCACAGAACTAGGTCGGCTCAGTTTCAGACTGAGCCAACCCAGTGGAACTTACCTGGCTCAGTGTTGAGACTGAGCCGGCTCAGTGCGCGGGCAGAATTACATGAGGGTTTATTTTGAGCTAGGGTCTGGGTTGATCCTAGGGATCTTAAGGTCTGGTTTGAGAGGTCTTAAGGAGGCTAATTCATATATCGATCGAATCTAGATCCAGAGGATAAGAGCATGGAAGACATGGGTATACATGGGCTCGATAAGTGCTTTCATGTATTAGGTTAGCCGAGGAGTTTTTTGGTCGGGCCTAATGGCTATGTATAAATACATAGGTTGTATTAGAGTTTCATAATGCTATGAATGCTGTAGAATACAGACCTTTTCTTCCTCAATTCTCTCTTCTTCTCTTCTCTCTAGTGTAGTTGCCCTAGGTTCTTGGAGAAGCCCTAGAGAGAGGGGACACCTCCCTCAAGCCCAAGGAGGGAGGTGCCCCAGCATAGATCTAGGTGTTAGATCTATGGTTTGCTGCCCATAGAGAATGTCATAGATTTCTTCAGGTCCGTGCTAAAGATCAGGGGCTTCCGCAATAAGGTATCGGTGCTTGTAATGTCAAGGATGATTAACGTTCGAGCGATATTATGGGTCTACAAATACCAATTTCTGTACCAATCGAAGTTATCATATAGCAATGATTCTCGACGTCTGGAAAGATCGAATGTATGCAAAGCAATATTCTTAGAACCTTGGCTCATGATTATCGTATAATTCATCTCTTTGACCAATAATGCTCAAAACGACTTTAAGTATGCTGTCAGACACTCATATAAGTCATCTCTATTATGTTTCAAAATTTTGCAAATCCCATGACACCTCACGAAGATTACCCAGGCCTAGGTTTTGCTAAATTGAAATACAACGAGACATTCTCTTTCTGAAGCTAATCAAAGTGGTCAATCCCATCTTGACTCATACACCGACTTCATAAGTACTTGACTATACCTAAAAACCTTTCGAACCTATATTGGAAATATAGGCAATCCAACACCAAAGTACTATGAGTTGCTTGCAAGTCACCATGGTGATCTCAGGTCGGAGGGATACTTATACCCATTGGCCTTAGCTAGCTACTCTTGACAGTAGAGTGCTACATTGGTCATGTTCAGTACAAATGCACTCCTACATCTCACTTGGATGCTATTCCAGTGTCTCCACACCACTTGGTTACGAGGATAACCAATACATATGGCATACAGTGACCTACACTTGATAAATTATCATCCTTTTTAATAACTTATCATTTGATCGTGAATAATTTAAGAACCATCCAATAAATCTTTCTTTATCGATTGATTGTGGTTCTAAGGACTTCATCATAATTTAGGAGTTCATTTAAAAAAGATAGAATTTTTATGATGAACCAGCCAAATAACTATTATTATTAGATAATTCATATACTAATTTCAATCATGTACCACTTAGATGGTTAGCTTTAGGACACATTTTTCAATAACTCTCACTTAGACTAAAGCCAATCAGAATGATATCAAATATCCTATCTTTCACTTGAGTTCGTAGAACTCCTTAGTTCCGAGGCCTTAGCAAATGGGTCGGTCAACTTCTCCTTTTACATCAATCTTCTAAAGATCGACGTCACCTAGATCTAATATCTAAGGTGAAAGCGATGCAAAATATGCTGGTCCTTGGATTCTTTTGCCTGAGCTATGGCTCCAGTGCTATGATAGGACTGGACGATCGGTAGAGGGTGCCACTTCCAACCTGCTAATGAACCTCAGCAATAATATAGCTTACATGGCAGCATTATATACCATGATATACTCTACATCACTAACTAAATAGGCTAAAGTATACTGCTTGGAACCTTTCTAGCAGATTGCTCCTACAATTAGGGTATGATCCAACATTCTTTTATTATCATCTTATTTTGATTGAAATTAAAACATCCATATGTCTTAAGTTAGTTCTTCTATATTTGAGTCACTGAATCTTAGTATTTTTTAAATACTTAAGGATTGTCTATACAATCCTTTAGTGGCTCTCAGTTGGATCGGAATGGTATCTGCTCACTACCTGTAGTGAGTATACCATGTCTGATCTCGTATATGGAGAAATAAGATGACAACTAAACCTTTATTCCTTGCAATGCTGGAATACCATTCTCGATTAAGAGAATTTTATCCTCAAACATCATAAGAAATAACACTATAAAATATTTTGCCCAATTATAAATACAGGGTTTGTCTTTGTTCATAACAAAGATATACATTTAGAACATATGTTCGAATTCTGAGATGATACTCAAACAGACTTTATAGGTCCTTGCCTTCCCATCTGTGCTACTCTAATCCTTTTGAAAATTCATTCACATCCAATGAAATTTATCCCTTTAGGTAAATCAACTAGTGTCTATACGCTATTAATTTTTATAGACTTTAATTTGGATCATATGGCTCCAAGCCACTTCTCAGAGTCAAACCATTGCATTGTATCCCTATAGATGATTGGATCCTTGTTATTCTCATCGAGCTCAACAAGATAGCCATCCCAAACCTAGATACTGAAGTATCTATCTAGCTAATATGGTACTCTACCAGATCTCCTTAAAGATGATACTTTAATGGGCTTCGGGTTTGATCTAATCAAATTCAATTCTGTAGGTTTACCAGATAATATTGGTTTTTTTCTACCAATCAAACTTTTATAAGTTCAACTTGACAAGCATTAATTCCTTCTCTAAGAAACTTCTTTCCAAAAGGAATGCTCTACTACTGATGAACATCTTATGTTCTTTAGCATAGTAGAATTAATAATCCTTAAACACTTATTAGACCAGGATCCAAGTTTATCTATGTGCAAATCTTTGACATAGCTCGATCATTCCCAAAACCAAAGGTGATAGAGTCTGGGACTATGCCTGATCCATATCCAATATGGAGTCTATGCAACAAATTCACTTGATATAAATTTTTAGAGTAAAACAAGTAGTCACAAGAGCACAACCCTGAAATAGACAGACTAATGAACCCTATCATGGATTAAACCATGTCTAATAAAGTTTAATTTCTTCTTTCAGATACACTATATTTTGAAAAGAAATCCACTAAGAGATAATTCAATTCTCTTCTAGATATGTCACAAACTCACTGGATAAGTATTTGTCTCCTTGATCTGATCGAAGAGTTTTAATATCTCATCCAGTTTATTTTTCTATTTCATTATTGAATTATTTGAATATTTCAAATGATTCATCCCAGATGCACCCATACCCAGATAGATCATCTGTAATGAAATATTAATATCTTTCTTTAGCACTTAAGTTCATAGATCCACATACCTCACTATGTATGAGACTTAGAACTTTATCGGCTCCTTCATCTTTTTTAGTAAAAGATGACTTTATCATCTTCCAAGAAGACAAAATTCACAGGCTATCAATAATTCACAATCATTAATGTCGAGGTTTTTCTCTCAAGCTAATCCGTTTATCCTATTCTTGTCAAGATAACTAAGCCTATAATGCCAAAGATAGATATCCATGACATAATCTAACTTGAGTGTGTACATTACACTTAACAGACTGTGTAAATGTTAAATGTTATTTCTTTATTGTTCATGTATTATTATAACATTATTCACAATAATATCACAACAATCCTCTTTATTGATAAATGATAACCATCCCCAGCCAAAAGGCCAACAGAAAATATATTTATCATAAAGATGGACAATAGTGATAATCATTTAAAATGACATCTTTGAAAATAAGCTTGATAATTCCTAAAGCTAGGATTGGAATAAGACTTCCATCCAAAATGTTTAGGTATTTCTCACCATTTTCAAACATTCCTTTAACCTGTAGTTCTTACAACAAATTGCATAGAACTATCGGTATCTCATACCCAGGTAGCAAAATTTCATATAGAAAAATTTTAAGGTGTTATCATATAACATCCTTAATAAGCAACTTTTGCTCCTTTCTCTTGTTTAGCCTGTTATGGTCAAGAAAAATAAAACAATTCTTCTTCCTATGACCTTGCTTCTTACAGTAGAAGTATTATGCCTAATTTGGGTTAATTTTGGACTAATTATTTTGACTAGGCTTTGAAGCCCCAATACGAACCCATTCGTATTGCTAAACCAAATTCGACTTTCGATACTAATTATCAAAGTTGGGTCCCATAAGTCATCACTATCTAATAGTGATAGGAGCAATTAGGGTTTAGCCTTAATTTGAAAAAAAAGAATATTGACCTAAGTATATGAATTATATTAAGCCTAAAGGCTTGGACTTTAGTCTAAAGGTTCTTCCACTATTTTATTCGAATTGGTAGTCTCTACCTCCAATTCAGAAAATTACTTTAATTTCCTAGTAGGTACTAGATCCGCAAAGACTGCACACGAGCCCAACTTTGGTTGGCTAATCCATGTATATCTAAGGGTAGGTTCATAACCAATTATTTCTTCAAATAATTTTTAGTAATTTAATTTTACCCTAGAAACCTAATCAAAATGCTTTGGCCTCCACTGTAAGGATCCAATTAGGTCCAACTATTAACATGACCATACTTGGTACATTTAACCAACGAATGATTAAGCCTAACTTTGGTTGGCCAACCTAACCACCATTAAAGAGACACATCCAAGTCATCATATAATGGATGATAATTCTATTAGTCAATAAGCACCAGACCTTTGGGCCTGCAATGATTATTGAGTTAATGGACCCATTATCAAACGCCTTAATGGGAGGCTATGACTCAATTATCTCTATAACTTTGTCATTTTAAGGACCTAATAATTTTAGAGAATTTAAACTATTAATGATTTAAGGATAAAAAGGACATGGACCAATTTGATCCCACTAACTTCACCAAGTCAAGTCCTCCCACTGATTTCTCAAGTCATTGATGAGGATTTGTATCAATTTTGGTCCATGGGCACCTATATCAATCTCACTGATTTCCTATGTGATATGGGTTAGCATGAATCAATGAGCAACCTAATCAAAAGCTGATTAACCACATTAGCCAGGCAAGTGAGATCAGTTGGAGGGTCTGCCAAGGCTTGCCTTAGACACCATCAAAAATGGTCAGATAAGCGGGCTACCAATTAAAAACCACTGGTCTGAAATGCCAGACTTATCTTAGACACCAATCAATTTATCAGTTTTGATTTGGTTTATCTAAAGACTTGGGCTCGATCACTAAGCCACGATCAGTATCCATTTGTTAGATGTATGGACTTAGATCAACTATAACTATTGAATTGATCTAAAAAAAGATCTAATCCTAATTAACTATTAATTAAGTTTGATTAATTTCTTAACTAAGCCCACATTTAATCTAACCCTAGGTCTAACCTAGTTAAGGAACTAATAAAAGCTAACCCATTATCCATTAACTCATGTTTTATGAAATTATCTTAGGATCTTCAAATCACAAACCTAGATCCTAAACAATCACTTAATTCTCAATTAAGTTCAAGCTTATGAGTTTGAGTTTATGAAATCTTAGAACTAATTTTTGATTTTGTTATTTAAAATATTTTCAAATTGTAAACACTTTACTTTGAATCAAATTCAAATGATGATTTTAGATCTGATTTATTTTAATGTTTTGATCATGTCCTAGGATTTTAAATCTAGGATTTTGTAGAAAGTAAGTTTGCAATTTAAATTCTACAAAACTTATATGCCATACATATGCAAACTAGATTCAAAAATGAAGCTATGTATCAACATATGCAACATGAAGATCTAGATCAAAATATGAAACATATCACATCGATCTCATCTAAATGATCAAAATCATATCATAAATTATTTAATATTAGATTTAAAATCTAAAAATAAATCATAAATTATTTTAGATATCATCTAATATATTTATGATTTAGATTTCTCAGATCAGCACATACTAGGATAATCTTTTCACTATAAGGGATAAACCTTATAGCAGGACAACTTTATGGCAATATGTGCAATCCTGATATTATTTAAATCTAATCTAAATAATCTAAAATAGATCTAATATTTATTTAATTTTAGATTTAAATTAAAAAATTAAATCATAAATTTTTTTACATCTAATCTAAATTATTTATAATTCAGATTCAGATCAGTACATACTAGGACAACCTTTTCATTGTAAGAGGTTAACCTTACAACAAGACAACCTTATGACAATATGTGCAATCTTTAATTAATTTTAATTTTTAAATTTATTCTAAAGCATATATAAATATGTTATAAAAGAACCTTGCTCGGATACCACTGTTGAAAAATATGCAAGATTTCATGCATAGATTTCAAAACTTTTTTGAAATTAAAGCAGCGAAAGATATTGATTAAACAATTTAATCTATGATATGCATGTAATCAGATTACAAAATCAAACATCAAAGATCTATAACATGTTATGATGCAACTATAAATTTAAAATTAAATTATTAATAAGTGGTATTGATCATATCAATATCTAGATCTAGAATAATTCTAGATCTAAGCCTAGATCGAATCTAGGTTACCAAGAGATTAGATATCTTATCTTTGCGTAGGTCGAGAACTCTATGGTTGATTTTCATTATTGCTTTTAAAGCTGTAGATGCATCCGACTGCTATAGATGATCCACACGAACTTGCGACACAGATTGAAGGTTCATCGAACGAAGATCCACTCGAAATGCTAGCTTCTTGCGGATCCCTTCTGATGGTTAATCAAATACATACTCTTACGATCTCTTAGACACTCTAAGAGATGAAGAATATGAGAAAAAATAAGAAATGAATTCAACCCTTGGATCTTTTATAAATTAAAAAATAAAATAAAAAAAATTTCTAAGAGAAGACAAATCATCTCCTTCAGGACATCAATGATTGATGTCCTGAAAATATCTCTATGCTAGGACAAAAGAAGACCTTCTCCTCTAGAATTTTTTCTAAGTTTTTTAGATCTAATATCTCTAATTTTATCATAAAAAATTCTCATAAAATATGGAGAAGAAGGATTCTCAAAGAAACCTTAAGAGAAGACATTCTTCTTTTCTTCTTCTCACATCAGGACATGATCAGATCATGTCCAAAGATGATCACTATGCTCAAACACCTTGAAACATGGATCCCTATGCCCTCTTACTTTCTCTCTCTTTGGTTTTTATCACATAAAAATATACAAAGAAAATAGAAAGAAAAGATTAAATGAAAACAACAAGAGAAGACCATCTTCTCTTACCTTTGTGCCTTCAAGACATCAACGTTTGATGTCCAGATGAAGACCCTTTCTCCAAGAAACTTGGCACGCCAAGACTCCACGCCTCCTAGCACCTCTCTTCTAATTCTCATGGTGGAATACCAAGTATTATTGGTGCCATCTAACTCATAGAAGGATGCATCCAAAAAATATATGGATGACTATGTCAAACCTAGTCATTTATGGATTCCTATGGGGCATCTAACTCTTGGTCGCCCCTCCCATAATTATTTTCGTGCATCCTCTAAATCTCATGCACAAAAACTAGGGGATAAAGGGCAGCACAAAAAGAATTTGTATGGAAAAAGTGGGCGCACAAGAGGAGGGAAGAGTTTAGGTTAAAGAGAGCTCTTCCAAGTAGGAAACAAATCCCAACTTCCTTCTAGTTTTGACCAAGTCAAATTTTATTCTAAATAATCCAAATATTAGGACATGGGATGCCATCTTTAAGTGAGGAATGATTCATGTAAATATCAGGAATTAATGTGGGGCATGGGCTTTCTCAGGCGCAAGAGAAAGAGAGAGAGTCCCAGTCCAACTGGAACTCCTCTTGTTTGACTAGGTCAAAATAGTTTTGAATCTAATTTAAATTCTATTTAAATTAGATTAAATACAATCCAATTAAAAATAATTCTAGTATAACTAGGAGCTCAATTAAATTAGACTAAATCAAGATTTAAATCTAATTTAGATCCTAAGTCAATTAGGTGCACGCAAGTCCTAGTCAAATAAGAAATTATTCTTTCTTATAATTGGCTTATCCAATAAATCAATTAGACTTAATCTAATTAATTCTAAACTAATTTTAATTAAATTTAATTCAATTAGACTTGATCTCAGCTTGATTGTTTAATCAAATTAAGTCAATAAGCAATTCAATTGCTGATCGATCCTCCTACAATATTTGCATTAGGTCAAACATCAATCGTATTGATGGATTGACCTTAGAATGATTCTCAATCATCGATTAACCATTTGATCAGGTTACAAGCTTTAATGTGTGTGACCCCATAGGTTTGAACCTAAGTCGGTAGCATAGAAATTAATTTTTGTACCAATCAAAGTTACCATCTAGCAATGGTTCTCAACATTTGAATAGGTCGAATGTATGCGAAGCCACATTCTTAGAACTTGGCCCATGGTTACTGTATAACTCATCCCTTTGATCAATAATGCTCAAGATGATTTTGAGTATGCTATCAAATACTCATATAAGTCATCTTTATTGTATCTCAAAATTTTGCAAATTTCATGACACCTCACGAGGATTACCCAGGCCTAGGTTTTACTAAATTGAAACACAACAAGACATTCTCTTTCTGAAGCTAATCAGGAGTGGTCAATTCCATCTTGACTCATACACTGACTTCACAAGTACTTGACTATATCCAAAAATCTTTCGAACCTATATTAGAAATACAAACAGTCTGGCACCAAAGTACAGTGAGTTACTTGCAAGTCACCGTGGTGATCTCAAGTTGGAGGGACACTTATACCCATTGACCTTAGCTAGCTACTCTTGATAGTAGAGTACTACATTAGCCACATTCAGTACAAATGTACTCCTATATCTCACCTGAATGCCATACAGTATCTCCACACCACTTAGTTACGAGGATAATGAATGCATATGGCATACAGCGACCTACACTCGATAAGTTATCATTCTTGTTAATAACTTATCATTTGATCATGAACAATTTAAGAATCATCTAATAAATTCTTCTTTATCGATTGATTATGGTTCTAAGAACTTCATCATAATTTAGGAGTTCATTTAAGAAAGATAGAACTTTTATGATGAACCAACCAAATAACTATTATTATTAGATAATTCATATACTAATTTCAATCATTTACCACTTAGATGATTGGTTTTAGGATATATTTTCTAATATCAAGTACTTACAAAGTTGATAACTGATCAAGATGGGATTGACCACTCCAAGAGTTTGGAGATACTGCATCATTGTATTTCAATTTAGCAAAATATTGGCCAAGATAATCTATGAGATGAATTTGATATTTTGAAATACAATATAGATGACCTAATTAGGATTGACAGTTAAACTCTGAGTTGACCTATGAGCATTTAGGTCAAGAAGATGAATTATATGAAAACCATGTCCACGTGGGTTCTAAGAATATTGCTTTATACATTCGACCTATCCGACTATTAGGTACCATTGCTAGACGATCACTTTGATTGGTATAGAAATTTATTTTTATACTACTAACTTAGATTTGAACCTATGAGATCACAAACATAAGAGATCTCGATCTGATCGAATAGTTGATCAACGATTTAGAATCATTTTGAGGTCAAATAATTAATACGATTAATGTTTGACCTAATACAAGTATTACAGGAGGATCGATTAGTAATTAGATTGCTGATTAGCTTAATTTGATTGAATAATTAGGCTGAGATCAAGTCTAATTAAATAAAATTTAATTAGTTTTAGTTTGAACTTAATTGGATCAAGTTCAGTTAGTTTATTGGATAAGCCAATTGCAAGGGAGAATAAGTCCCTATTCAATTAGGACTTATGTATACCTAATTTTTAATTTGATTAAAAATTAAATTAAATTTAAATTTAATTTAATTAGACTTTTAGTTGGACTAATATGACCTCTAATTGGATTATATTAGTTTTGATTTAATTGAATTCAAATAATAAGTTAGATCAAGTCAAAACTAGAAGTCCTAGTGTGACTAGGATTTCTCCATCTTGCGCCACCTTGATTTCAATGCCCCCCCATGCCTATTCCCTTAGAATTTGCATGAAAAATTTTATTTCTTGAGAGTCTCCATGCCTCTTTTGTGTCTCCCATCTTTTTAGAAGGAAATTAGTTGCGGAATAGGCTAAAACAAATAAGTTGTTTTGACCTAGGACTCTATTGAATAGAGTTTCACACATCAACTTTCTTTATTCTCTTGAGGCACCAACCCACCTAATTTTTCTATATTTTTTCATAAGAAATAGAAGATTTTTTTCTACATATTCTCTGGAGTCCATGCAAAAAAATAAGGAGGGGGCGCCCAAGAGTTAGGCACCCCAATCCTTACTCAATTTGGACATACCTTTCTAGGTATTTAACCTAGACGGGGACTCTGTCATAACTCTCTATTTAAAAAGAGTTAGGACATAAAATTTTTATAGAAATTTGTCCTTTGAGAGTGGGATTTGGGTGTGGGAGTCTTGGGCACAAAGGATTCTTGGGCTTGGTGTTTTGTAAAGATACAAATTATTGTGTCTAGGTGAGAGAAAAGAAAGAGAGAAGAAAGGTCTCCTTTAGGGTTTCTCTTAGATTCTTTTCCATAATCTTTTTGAGAGAAAAATCTGAAGAAAAGGAGTTCTTTCAAATCCTTCCATCTCTTTTTTGGTGCTTTGGAAGGTCTAAGTTGATCAAAAAAAGAGTTTTACCATCAACCATCGAAGAAAGATAAGCATAGTACTAGCATACTATGCTGATTTTCAGCCGCTGGACTTCGGATCAATAATCAAGGCTTCATATGGACTTTCTATAGAGATCAGATGTATGTGCGGCTCGAAGTGATGACCTCAGCCTCGGATCAGTAAGTGGGGTTTCCGACTTGCAAAGGTAAAAGGCATTCAATCTCTTCCCCCCACTAGATTAGATCTAGTCTTGGCTTGATGTTGGTATGATCAACATCATCATTTTTATTTAACATTTAATTTTAGATTTATTTGCATGCATAGATCACGTTATTAGATCCTAAATCTAGGATTTATTTATATACTTTAATAAATTAATATGATTAATTTATTACTTTCACTGATCTAGTTTTGAAAAAAGTTTCAAAATACTTACAAGAAAATCTAAATTTTTTCTTCATCGAATTCATTTAAAATATTCAAATGATTCCATAATGAGGTAGAAAAATAAAATAAAAAGAATATTAAAACTTTTCAATCTGACCGAGGAGGTGAATATCTTTGAGTTTCTCACATATCTAAGAAAGAATAAGATTCTCTCTGATAAGAGCATAATGTTGTTGTTAGGACATCATATTTATCAATTTAATTTTAAATTTTTTAATAATTTAAAAATTTATAAAAAATAGTGAGTCGGGTCGAATCCATAGAGAAGGCAGTGTTATAGTTTTAAAATCTTTAATTTTTATAAAAGCAAAAAAAAAGACTTTTAAAAATAAAATTGAAGTTAAAAAATAAAATTATAAATAAAAAATAAAAATTAAATATTACTAAAAAATAAACTTGGTACTAAGATCTACTAGTTAGATCTTAGCATCTACTTGCAATAAAATAAAGGTCAATAATTAAAGTATAGAAATTAAATTAAATTAAAAATAAAAAGTTAAAATTTAAAGTACATAAAAAAAATTTATATTAATTAAAAGATTAGAATTTAAATACCTAGAATTTAAAAAAAAAAAAAAGAAAATAAAAACTAGAAGCTGATCTCAATCTTAAATCGGCATCGGCATGAAGATGGCATAGGAGACAGCTCTTTTTCGTAGCATCCATTATCTTGAAGTAGCCTCTAACCCAAGCATGGCTCTCATCCTAAATCATAGCTTTTTCTTAATCGAAGATAGCCTGATTTGATGGCTTGGGATCTTATTTATAAGTGTTGGAGGGCTGGAGATCTTCTTTGCAGGCAATATGGGACTATAGAGGAGTTTGATCGACAAAAATAGTGAAATCTAAGCGAAAATTAAATTAAAAGAGCCCCTGAATCAAGTTCTATTGAGTTTCCTGAATTCTGGCCATCAAATTCTGATCAAAGGGTCCAAAAAATATCAAAAATTAAGTTTTAAAAGCTCAGATCAAGTCAGATTAATTTCTAGCCATTGGATTGCTTTGATCTAAAAAATCTAGGTCACTGGATCATAGTCTGGATGCCTTAATCACCATCAAAAGCATTATCAACTATTGGATCATCACTTGGGAGAAATCGGACCGTCGAATGGCGCTATAAGGGAGCTAGGAAACCAATTCAAAACTGGAAACCACCCTGGCTGTTGGATCTTCACCAGCAACGACCACAATCATCGAATCACATCATTACTATAGCTATGGACCACGTGAACCAAGTGCACCATAAGCTACGACCAATCAGTGCACACCATGTTCTATGAAATTACCATTTTGCCCCCATACTATTAGAATTTGATGCCTCGAATTCAATCCACAGCAAGAAGAGAATTAGTTTTCAACATAGCAGTTGGGTGGCTTTGATATGCGGTCGAGCCAGCTTGGATTAAGATTGAGCCAACTTGAACCATAGCCGATCCGGCTCTCTTAAGCAAATAGAAATAGGAGTTCAGATGAGACATGGTTGAGATAGCTCGACCCCTGATCGAGCCGGCTCGATAGAGGCAAATAGAAGAGAATGGAATTTTTTGTTTGGACTCGGATTGTGATTAATCCAAAGAATCTATGGAAGTTGCACATAGACCATAGGATCCAATGGCCATTGAGGGTTATAGTCATGATCTGAAGGTCAAAAAATATTCTAAAACTCCATCAAGGACATGTTCGACTTATATTAGGAGAACAAGCCCTGTTAGGACTTCTGTGAACTATTGAGAAGTGGATTCTCATCCTATTTAAAGGGCTGAGGTGCTGTGGAGCAGGTGGTGGTGCATGTGGTGTGAGAGGCACATAGAGAGGCTCATGTAGCCACTGAGAGGAGCATGGCAGAGCATCGAGTACGTGTAGCCCATGAGAGAGAGAAGAAATAGATGCATAGCATCTGGCAAGGAGGCTGTGAGGGTAGATAATCTTGTAGCTTCTATGGGTCTCCTTGGGATTCTTAGAGAGCTTTTGTGAGGATAGCTTCTAGTTGAAAGAGATTTGTGTATGGTGAGTTGAGAGTGGGTGTTCTCCTCTTGTACCTATTTTTCTCTTTCATAGTGAAGCTTTGTATGTCCCATGGAGGCGAGCCTTTAGGCTGATTCACGTACTTGATTATTTTCTTATTTTATTTTTTCTTTCTGCTGCAATAATTTGGTACTAGATTCTTAACAAGTGGTATCAGAGTAACTGATATCCCAATAGATTGGTATCAGAGCAAGTTGATATCATAATAATTGGTATCAGAGCCAGATAGTACCAGAGCACAGATTGCAGTAGTGGTGTTAAAGATTGAAGAACATGGAGAAGACAAGCATAATCAAGATGGACATCAATAGGTTTGATAGGAAGGGCAATTTCTTCTTGTGACAAGCAAGGATAAAGGATGTCCTCATCCAACATGGGTTGATCGATGCTCTATTGTATAAGGAGATGCTAGCTACTAGAGAGGTGAAGGATTGAAAGCGCATTTAGATGCAGGCGGTGAGCACAATCCGCTTGTGCCTAATGGATGATGTGGAGATCCATATACTTGATGAGACTTTTTTGATGGTGCTGTGGTCGAAGCTCGAGGAGTTGTACATGACAAAGTTGCTCATAAACATGCTATTCTTTTAGAGATAGTTCTACCAACTATGGATGAACGAAGGTCAGAGCATGCAGGAGCATGTATCCAACTTCTAGAAGATCCTTACTGACCTCCTCAGCATTGGTGAAAAGGTTGAGGAGAAGACCAAGGCTTTGGTCTTGCTAGCATTGCTTTCTCCTTCGTATGAATCCTTGGTGACTACTCTTCTAGTGGGAAAAAGCACCATCAAGATAGATGAGGTCACTGTAGCGATACTCCAGAACGAGGTTCTTAAGAGAAAAAACCTAGCTTCGAGCTCAAATGGCTGCAGCTCAACCTTAACAATTTTTGGAGGAGTAGGAGGCAATAGACAGAGCGGCAGAGGATTGTGAGGAGGATGATCTAGATCCAAGACAAGGGACCAAAGCAAGATTAGATACTATAGGTGCGACGAGTTGGGGCATCGAGTCAAGAAATGCCCACAACTCAAGGATCGGATGAGGGCTACTATGGTGATGACCAGTAGTGAGTTAGAGGATGATGTTCTAGAGATATCTGATGAGGTATCTACTTCTTTTCTATAGTGGATTTTAGATTCTACATGCATATATCATTTTTGTTGTAGAGAGGAGCAGTTTGACTCCTTAGAGAGCAGTGAGGGCACTATTTATCTACCAGATAGATCGAGCTGTGCGATTAAAGGCATCGGGATGGTCAGCTAGAAGACACATGATGGAGCAGTAAAAAAATTGAGAGAGGTTTGATACATACCCAATTTCAGATAGAATCTTATCTCACTGAGCAGACTGGATTCAAATAGCTATAGGTGGGTAGCTGATGATGGAATCCTGAAGGTCATGCACGAGATATTGGAGGAAAAGAAGAAGACAATAGAACATTACTATCTGACAGAAAGCCTAGCGCGAGATGGAGCTTCAAGAGCCAAAGAGAGCCCAGTGTGAGGTGGAGCTTTGGGTGGAGATGGATCGAGCACGAGATGGAAGACTCGAAAGGACAAGAGGAGACATCGCAGAATGAAGTTCCTATTACCGTAGGAGAATTTTCTAAGTAGGTCTTTAGTCAAAGTGCATATAGCCATTGATAAAGGTGGGATCGAGCAGCCTAGCTCGACTCCCATATTTATCCATCCATGATCAGCAAGCATGGCCCAGGGCATGAGGGAGAGATGGATCACAAGCTCTCAAAGTCAGGTGAAGGCCAAATATCGAGTTGAGGTGGAAATTGTTAGGATTTGATGCCTCATATTTGACCCACAGCAAGAAGAGAATCAGTTTTCAATACAGCAGTCAGGCTAGCTCTGATACGCGGTCAAGCCAACTCGAACCATAATCGAGTCAGCTCTCTCAGATAGACAGAAATAGAAGTTTGGATGAGATACAGTCGAGCTAGCTCGACCCCTGACCGAGCTGGCTCGATGGAGATGAATAGAACAAGATGGGATTTTCTATTTGGACTTGGATTGTAATTAATCCAAGGGGTATACAGGAGTTCCACATGGACCACAAGATCCAGTGGCCATGGAGGATTGTGGTCATGATCTGAAGGTCAAAAAATATTCCAAGACTCCATCAAGGACATGTTCGACTCATATTAGAAGAACGAGCCTTGTTAGGACTCCTATGAACTGCTAAGAAGAGGATTCTTATCCTATTTAAAGGACTGAGGTGCTGTGGAGAAGGTGGTGGCATGTGTGGCGTGAGAGGTATGTAGAGAGGCTTAGGCAGCCATCAAAAGGAGCTTGGTAGAGCACCTAGTACGTATAGCCTGCGAGAAAGAGAAGCAATAGGTGCATAGCATTTGGTAAGGAGGCTATGAGAGTAGAGCATCTTGTAGCTTCTGTGGGTCTCCTTAGGATTCTTAGAGATCTTTTGTGAGGGTAGCTTCTAGTTGAGAGAGATTTATGTACGGTGAGTTGAAAGTAGGTGCTCTTCTCTTGTACCTATTTTCCTCTTTCATAGTAAAGCTTTGCATGTCCTATGGAGATGAGCCTTTAGACTGATCCATGCACTTGATTATTTTCTTATTTTATTTCTTTCTTCTTCTTGCCGTAATAATTTGGTACTAGATTCTTAATAAATGGTATCAAAGTAGCTGATATCCCAATAGATTGGTATCAAAGCGAGTTGATACCACAACATGTATACCACGATAGATTTTCTACAAACCCCTTAACAATATAGGTCCACCATGTGGCATCTTTTGATTGGGCACCTTCTGCTGAGCTAATGGTCTACGCCTGGGTTTATGGACCGACGATCGACTTCTATGGCTGAGCCGATTTGGATGGCATTCCGACTGAGCTAGGATGCATTGACTGAGCCAAATGCGATGGCTTGGCTGTGCACATCGGCTTGGCTGGACAAGCCAACCGAGCCATTTTATTTTTTTAAATTTTTTTTTTCTTTGAAAATTCATATCTAGTCCACTTTAGCTTTGATTTGCTCCAAACTTATTTCGTTGTGACTAAAAAATGAGCTCTTTCTATTAATAAATATATTTCTTAAAAATAATAAATAAAAATATTTAATTTTTAAAAATAATTATAAATTAATTAATAAATTATTATTTTTATTGATGAATTTATGATAATTATCATACCCTCTAACTTAAGCTTTGCACATCCTCGAGTAAAGAAAAAATTTAGTTTTAGATATCATTTTAACTTTAGAGTTTTGAATTTAACCAAGTAATTTTTAAAATAGTCATTGATATTCAGTAAAGCATTAGTGAGGTATATCATTGGGATATTAGTACTTACTAATATAAAAATTAAATAAAAAATATTTAATTTTTTAAATTTTTTTTAATTATTCCTATCTTTATTTCTAAATCATCTAAACTTTCATATAGGCAAGTGTATTGCTACTTCCGCCCTTCATTTATTGAATTTTTTGATTCACATTATCCATTTTTTAATGCGAATATCATTACTTTCTTAGGCAATGAGACTCGATTATCTAATAAAAAATTAATATATTTATTTATTTATTTATTTTAATATTATACCATTGTTGAGTGCTTTAATTTCTTAAGCTTTTTATTTGATCAATGTAGCGAGTCTTGGGCTAATAACTCTCAAACTAGTTGGCTTTAGGACAGTAGGTATAGAATACCCCTCAAGCTTACTAGCTCGAATCAAATAGGCTACGAGTTAAGACTAATTTTATAATAAGCTTCTTCATCCTTTCCATCTTTTGACATGAAACTCAATGCTTGCTTAGGCAAAAAGGCTTGATTACTCAATGAGAAATACTTGAAAACTATTTTATTTTAATATTTTTTTAATTATATGAAGAAATGTATAGTTATCCTACATAAGCTCATAAAAAGTAGACTTTTCTTTGATGCTGGTAGAAAATATCAGAATTGCTCAAAAAAAAATTATTTATGTTCTAGACTTAACTCTTTATTAGGTTTTCTTAATTCTTGGTCCCTCAATATCTCATAAATTTTCTAATCTATGCATCATTTTTTTTTAAAAAATGCTTAGTTCAACTCGATTCTTAAGCATAATTGGATATCTAAATGCTAAATACTAACTTCTTCGAGAACTTTAAAAGTTTTAAAATATTTATTATTCTCCCTCCCAACTTAATCGACATTGTCCTCAATGGAGAACAAAAAATAAAGGATGTAATAAAGAATAGAAAAGAATATACCTGACTAAATGTATATATGGTTCAGCATGTGCCTTTGAAAATTTGACTCTCCCTTCAACTTTATTCAAAATATTCTAAAAAAAACTAAAAAGATAAATTAGATGCAAGAAAACTAAATAAGTGCTAAGTTTACCATCTTCAGCCAGATATAAGGCAGCTCCCCTATCCCCTATCGAATATTAGATTGATAAATTTCAATGATTTTGGATTGCTAATCTTAGGAAGATAGCTTGTAATTTCTTTATTGATATATTCATTATTAATTATGGGAATATAGTTCGCGCCCCCATTCTCAGATCTTTGTTTCTCAAGAATTTCTCCTATTTGTTCTTCTAAAATGCTCATGAATTGAGTTTTTGGGTTAGGAGTTAAGTTTAATGCACTGGATACTAGAAGGATGACCAAAGATGGCTTTAGTTGTGAAGGTAAATTAATATGATCTTGTTTAAATAACTTCATTGATACTTCATTACATATCTCTTGATTTTTATAAAAAGAACCAACTTTAGGATTGAAGAGAATAGGACTTTAGGTTTATAAGACTCAGGTAAATCATCTATTCTTTTTTTCTTTATCAGTCTCATTTAAACTAGAACCAGCATCAATACTAATTCTGGGCTCAGGTTTTTCTATGCAGTTAGTCTCAGTACTAATCTCTTCTTCTTTATTTTTATTTTGGCTAGCATCAGTACTAGCCCCTCTCACCTGATTTTGGTATGGTTCTATAAGAATCCTATAACTTTTAAGTTTTAAAATTACTTTTGGCATTCTTTAATTAGGAATTCTTAAGTGGGATATTAGATTGATAATTAGGTCCAAATGGTTGGTGAACATTAGATGGGTTGTTTATAAAAATTGATTGGCTCAGTAATTGACCTAGTTCTCTCCTCATATTAGACTCAGCTAATTATCCTATTTATGCTTCTAGCCTGGCGATAGATTTTTATTGAGTCAAAATTAATTGTTGAAGTTGGTTAAATTTATCATCAATTAGATTGATCTATTAAAAATATAGGTATGATGGCTGATTATAATATAATAGCTGGATAGACTGACTAGGCTGACCTCTATTATAGGCATAATTTTGATATTGGGTATGAGCCTGAGTCTGTTGGGGTATCCAAGAAAAATTAGGATGGTTCTTCTAATTTGAGTTATATAAATTTAAAAATAGATCATTAACTAGCTTAGAGTAACCTTAAGTAACTTGAACTTGTTCTTAGATATAGGATGAAAATTATGCAGCCATGGGACATTCACTCATATAATAGATTGGGCTAGCATAAATAGAATAAATCTCCTAATAATTAGAAGGTGCTGTGAATTATGCAGAAGATTGTTGGCTTAGGATTAGGACTTGATCTAATTTCTAGATAAGAAGGTCTACTTTATTAATCAAGTTCAAATTAGTCTTAGAACTAGATTCTGAATGTTCATAGATTTCTGCCCACTTTTGGTAGAAGGATAACGAAGCATGATTAATTGAGTTTTCACTCAAGATTTTAAATAAAGCATAGGCTTCATCCTCACTCTTATTTATGAATGCACCTCCACAAGATGCATCTATCAACTATCTATAGTAGTCTCCTAAATTATCATAGAAAGCTTGAACTATTTACCACTTAGACAGACCATGATGTGGGCATTTTCTAATAAGTTTCTTAAGTCTCTTCCATGACTCATGAATTTGTTCCCCTAGAGGCTAAGCAAATCCAATGATAGCTCACCTCATGATGTTAGTTCAGCCTACGGGATAAAATTTCTTAAGAAATTCATTTTGCAATTCAGCCTAAGTTTTAATTGGTCTCCTTATTATGCCAAGCCAGTATTTAGCTTTGTCTTTTAATGAAAAGAAGAATAAAATTAATCTAAGGGCATCATCAGTTAAATTTTGAATCCTCATTATAGAGCAGACTTCTAAAAGTTCATCCAGATGCTTATAAGGGTATTCATTGGTGTTCCTATAGAAGGATGGGAATATCTGGATTATAGTTGGCTTGATCTCATAGTGGGTAGCATGGATATCAGCTAACTGGATACAAGTCGATGGATTTATAGGTGAAAGAAATAAAGTATTTCTTCATTTACCTAGGTGGTTCTCTTGGATTTTCAGCCATTTGACTATTAGGTTTAATATGGTTTAGCCAGTCAATTTTATGATTAGATTTAACTAGATCAGATAAAGCGATCTCCTACCGTGTATGTATTAGTACAATCCTAACGTATGGTTTAGAATTTTTTAGATTTTTTATTTTTTTTATTATTTTATTAATTTTTTTATAATTTTTAAATTTTTATTATTACTTTTTAGATTATTTAAATTTTTTTAAAAATTTTTTATTATTTATTATTTATTATTATTATTATTTTATTTTTTAAAAAAATTTAAAATTTTTTAATAATTTTTAATGATTTTAATATTTTATTATAACTTTATTTATTTTTTAATTTATTTTTTATAATTTTTATTTTTTTATTTTTTAATTTTTTTATTATTTTTTATTATTTTTATTATTTAATTATTATTTTTTTTATTATTTTAAATTTATTTTATTTTAAAAGAGAAAAGGAGAAGAAAGAGAGAAGAGTTCTAAAGAAGAGGTCCTAAGGAGTCCTAGAGCTAAGAAGAAGGAGAGAGAAATTAGGGTTTAATTAGGTTTGATGTTGATTAGTAATCAAGTTAGACAAACAATCTTAACTAAGGATTGTCCTAGATCTAGATAGCTCCTAACTGCTAAGGTCACCTTCAAATTCTCTAAGTATAAGATCAGCCAATCAACTGATCAGATAAATATAAGGTTGGTGGAAGTCCTCCCATTTCTTGCCTTAGACATCAATTATGATTGATTAGGTAAGCTAATAAAAATAATTATAAACCATCTTTCTTTGGACCCAGTCATCCCTGAATCACTTGTCTTAGACACCAATCAAACTGACTAATCCTAATTCGATCTAACTTTTAGGATTTTTTGTCCTAATGAGCTTGAGTTTCTAGGGCCGATGTCTAATTGATTTTTTTTTAAAGCTTAGGTTAATACAAGATGCTAGTTGATTATTTGTGGACTAAGGAAGGATGATCAAATCCTCATCTTATCTTATTTAATAGATTATTATCTTTAAATTATTTTAAAAAAATATATATGCACAATCACTTTCAGACAAGAGGTTCTATGTAACTAAATTAGATGCATGAATTTTAATTAAACTTGAGAGCTTACCTTATCTCCAGCGATCACCAAAAAGAAAAATAAAAATAAAACTAAATCTAATATGATGGATGCTCTAAGCAATTAGGATTTCTAATCTTATAATGAAGCTTTTAATTAGGTTTAAATGCATATTATTTAGATTAATTTAAAAATAAAATAAATAATAAAAAAATCTAGTGTTAGGATTGATCTCACCAAGCAAAATTGAAAGCTATTTTCATTCTCCTATTTTTTTTGCTTTTTCTTTTTTTTTGCAAAAAAAAAGAAAAAATTAGTAAGCAATATTTATAAAAAATTAAAAAAATTAAAAATTTATTTATAATTAATTTATAAAAAATCAAAGAGATCAAAAATTTTAATGTTCGTGCCTTTTCCAGCAACGATACCAAAAATTTGATAAGAGCATGATGTTGTCGTTAGGATATCATATTTATTAGTTTAATTTTGATTTTTTAATAATTTAAAAATACGTAGAAAGCAGTGAGTTGAGTCCAATCCATAGAGAAGGTAGGGGTTTAGTTTTAAAATTTTTCATTTTTATAAAAAAAATTTTAAAAATAAAATTAAAGTTGAAAAATAAAATTATAAATAAAAATTAAAAATTAAATATTATGAAAAAATAAACTTGGTACTAAGATCTACTAGTCAGATCTTAGCATCTACTTGCAATAAAATAAAGAATAATAATTAAAGAATAGAAATTAAATTATAATTAAAAATAAAAAGCTAAAATTTAAAGTGCATAAAAAATTTGCATTAATTAAAAGTTTAGAATTTAAATATATAAAATTTAAAAAGAAAAGAAAAAGAAAATAAAAATTAGAAGTTGATCTCGATCTTGAATTGACGTCGGCATGAAGATGGCATAGGAGATAGCTCTTCTTCGCAGCATCCATTGTCTTGAAGCAACCTCTAATCTAAGCATGACTCCCATCCTGGACCGTAGCTTTCTCTTGATCGAAGATAGTTTAATTTAATGGCCTGGGATCTTATTTATAGGTATTAGAGGGCTAGAGATCTATTTTGTAGGCAATATAAAACTATAAAGGAGTTTGATCAGCAAAAATAATGAAATCCTATTGAAAATTGGATTAAAAGGGCTCCTGAATCAAGTTTTATTGAGTTTCCTGAATTCTGGCCATCAAATTCTGATCAAATGGTCCAAAAAATACCAAAAATTGAGTTTTAAAAGCCTAGATCAAGTTGAATTAATTCCTAGCCATTGGATCACTTTGATCTAGAAAATATGGACCACTGGATCAAAGTCTGGATGCCTTAATCACCATCGAATCATCGCCTGGGTGAAATTGGACCATCGGATGGTGTTGTAAGGGAGCTGGGAAATCGATTCAAAACTAGAAACCACCCTGACTGTTGCATCTTCATCGACAGCAACCACAGCCATTAGATAGCACTATTACTGTAGCTATGAACTGAAGGGAAATCCTGATTTTCCGATCCAGGTTCGTCCAGATCTGATTAGATCAAGAGATATATTTCAAAAATTTTCTCTTGATCTTAATCAGATCTTGATATATTTCAGATCTGATTCTTATTATTTTAATAAATAAAATAAAATAAGATAAATTAAATCAAATCAATTTACCTGATTTGGGTAATTCTATTACCCTGTAGATGATCCTGATTGCAGCGGAAGGTTCTAGATCTAGCTACGCAAGCGCCTGGCCTCTACCGGTATCCACTTAGGTTGGATCTGGAGATCCTCTTCTTCTCTATCACACCTCCAAAAATCAGATCTGGATCTGATCTGGAGGATCTTCAAAACTCTTTTGAAGATCTGCAGTCGTCCTTTTTGCAGCAGCGCAGCCTTCTTGCTTTTGATCGCCTTTCCTTGATCTGAATCGCACCAACCTAAGTCCAAAACTCTTTTGGACATGGAGAGCAAGGGGAGAAGAGATTATGGCATGGAGAAGGAGGGGAGAGGCAGCCTTGGGGCGTGTCTAATTGCATTCACTCTCACTTAGAATTAGGGTTGGGCGCAGGGTCTTATTTATAGACCTCTTGTGATCCAACTCCTCTTCCTCTCAACCAATCACAACCCTTTGTGAAATCAGATCTAAATCTGATTGATTGGAATAGAGACCCCTGGATTCCTCCTTAGAGGGTGCCTAAGACCAGTCAAACTGGATTCTTAGTAGAACTCTAATTGGAATCCAAAAGGGAGGTGGAGTCCTTGTCCAACAAGGACTCCTAGGCGCCTCCTACTTGGGCTCACGCCACCCTTGGCGTGCGCCCTTCTCCTTGCCAGGTTCTGGTAGGGGGACAGGCCCCCACCAGCTCTCCAATAGGTGCATGACATGTGGTCAAAAGTCAAAGGGTCAATGGTCAACGTTTGACCAGTCAAAGGTAGACTTTTGACCAAAGTCAAAGAACAAGAAATGGCAGGTGACCAAAAATGGCAGGTAATGTCTTACAAAATAAGACAACCTTTTCTGACTTGGACAACCTCCAGTCAGACCATATGAAGGCCTCTGATTGAGCACAAACTCCTTTGGCTCAGTCAGGACAACTTATTTATGATAGTAAAAGAAGAACGTTAGGTTCAATCGAGTGCTAGCACGATTTCCTTGAACCTAATTGAATCTCATTCAGATCAATTGAACTAGATCAGTTCAATTGATGATCACCAGATTCAAACCCTTATTTTGTGTGACCCAGTTAGGTTCAGTTCTGTATGGTAATGGGATATGTCATGATCTCTATCATCGACATCATCGAAACTCCTTTCGATGGATCAGAACTCTTCTGATTCGAACAGCTAGAATGATCGATCATCTAAATCATTCTAATTGCTCCCAAAATCCACCAGTGACACCTAGCAGTATATGGTGGCAACCCATCAGAGCTGAATGCGAACCTCTTGGTGCAGCTACCTGTGTGATTAAGTTCTTCTATCTTGAGCCCCGATCAGATTAGGGTTAAGGTAAACTCGTCAAACCCTAGTCTCTGTCATATGATGTAATCATTCGATTCGAGTCCAATGTGAAAATCTAAATAGAAACTCTTTCTATTATTTCACTCTGCCATGGCCATGGGCTTCTGGACTTGATTCTCATGATCATCATAGGGCTGCTCCTCTACCACCGAGGTAGATAGATTCCATCTTGATGCAATCCAGTTCCTACAATGAACATGCTATAGCCAACATACACCTCAGGGTTCCATATGGCTAGGAGACCGAGTAATGGTGTAGTCAAACTATAACACCCTCAAGGTGAACTGCCGATGCATCTCAGGTCAAAGAACCAGACACACTACTGCAGCATCGAGTCAGTCATTGACGAGAAGGTAGACTTCCTAATGACTACTCGAGGTGGTCACGCTCAGTGCCCTCGTTCTCTAACGAGTACCTGTACTCTCGCTCCGGTGTCTCCACACCGTAGACTCAAGACTCATCTACTAAAGAGAAGCGATTGTACACCAACCTTCCGGATCAATCACCATCCTCGTGATGATCCTATGGTCGGGAGCATTTTATGAGTTAATAATGATTATTCATGTCTTAAATTTTCAACTCTTGAAAATATGAATTATCATTACCATTAACTCAAAGGATGTATCACAGACACTAAATACACATATGTGATAGAAAATAACCCATTTTATTGATTATAGTCAAAATTATAATTTTGCCCCTAGAAGTGTATTACAAGTGTCAGCCAATTCTGGCTTCTAGGGCACATATATCTAACAATCTCCCACTTGTCCTAAAGCCAATTGTCTACAAGTCTAAGTCCCATCTTCTCAAGGTGGGCTTCGATCTTCTGCTGGCCCAACGGCTTTGTAAGTGGGTCTGCCACATTATCTGTGGAGTTGACTCTCTTGACCTCGACGTAACCTTTCTCAAGGTAATCGCGGATGAGGTGGTATCGCCGCTCAATGTGCTTGGACTTTCTGGTGAGACCTCGGCTCCTTAGCAAGGGCTATGGCGCCATTGTTGTCGCAGTAAAGAGGAATGGCATCTGATGGCATTACTCCAATTTCTGCAGCAAACTTCTTGTACCAGAATGCTTCCTTCGCAGCCTCTGATGCAGCGATATATTCTGCTTCCATGGTGGAATCTGCTATCACAGTTTGCTTGGAACTCTTCCAGCTGACAGCACCACCATTGCACACAAACAGACTTCCCAGATGTCGACTTTCGATCATCTATATCGGACATGAAATCCGAGTCTGTGTATCCCTGGACTTGGAGTTCTCCATTACCAAAGACCAACATCATATCCTTAGTTCTTCTCAAGTACTTAAGGATACATTTCACAGAAGTCCAGTGTTCTTCACCTGGATTTGACTGATATCTGCTTGTGACACTCACAGCATGGGCTATATCAGGTCGTGTACATAGCATGGCATACATGAGGCTCCCTATTGCAGAAGCATAAGGGATCTTGCTCATGCGTTCTATTTCCTCAGGTGTGCTGGGGCACATCTTCTTGGAAAGATGAATACCATGTCTGAAGGGTATTAATCCCCTCTTAGAGTTTTCCATACTAAACCTCTTTAGTACTTCCTCTATGTACATCTTCTGTGAAAGTCCTAGCATCCTATTCGGTCTATCCCTATAGACCTTAATTCCTAGAATAAAGGATGCTTCACCTAGGTCTTTCATGGAGAATTCCTTGGACAACCACATCTTGACTGATGTCAACATGGGAATATCATTCCCAATAAGGAGGATGTCATCCACGTACAATACGAGGAAGACAACAGCGCTCCCACTGACCCTTTTTGAAAACACATGGTTCCTCTTCATTTTTGATGAAACCAAACTTTTTGATCACATCATTGAAATGAGTGTTCCAGCTCCGAGATGCTTGCTTAAGTCCATATATGGACCTTTGCAGCTTGCAAACCTTGTGATCAGTATCACTGGATGTGAAACCTAGCGGCTGTTCCATATAGATATCTTCCTCAAGATATCCATTTAGGAATGCCGTTTTCACGTCCATTTGCCATATTTCATAATCGAAATAGGCTGCAACGGCAAGCAATGTGCGGATGGATTTTAGCATAGCTACTGGGGAAAAGGTATCCTGATAGTCAATGCCTTCGCGTTGACTATAACCTTTTGCCACCAGTCTAGCCTTGAATGTCTCCACATTCCCATCTGCACCAATCTTTCTCTTGAAGATCCATTTACACCCAATAGGTACTATACCTTCTGGTGGATCTACCAAGGTCCAGACTTGGTTTGAGTGCATCGAGTCAATTTCTGACTGCATTGCCTCTAGCCATTTCTCGGAGTCGATATCTGATATCGCCTCGTTGTAGGTTTTGGGATCATCACCATGAGCACCATTACCTATGAGGAACATTTTCCTCTACGTCCTCTGAAATAATACCTAAGTATCTTTCAGGGGGACGGAAAACTCTTTCCGATCTACGAGGTGGAGGAGGTAGTGTTCTTATTGGCTCAACCTGATTTGGTTCCAATTGGTCCTTAGCTCTTTCCACTTGTGAGACTTTCTCATCAAGCTTAATCTGCTTTCCAATGCCGCTATCTTGAATAAACTATTTTTCAAGAAAGATATGGCATGTCGACTCACAATCACATTGTGGTCTTCTGGAATGTAGAAATAGTATCCTAATGACTCTTTAGGATATCCTATGAATCGAGCTCTAAAGGACCTAAACTCTAACTTGTCCGCTTGTTGTCTTTTGACATGAGCCGGACAACCCCAAATTCTGAGATGACTCAGACTTGGTTTCTTACCGTGCCATATCTCATACGGTGTGGTAGGAACGGTTTTAGAGGGAACCCTATTCAGTAAATAGATTGAAGTTAACAATGAGTGTCCCCAAAGAAAATCAGGGAGGTCTGTGAAGCTCATCATGGATCGAACCATATCCAATAGAGTCCGATTTCTCCATTCTGAAACCCCGTTGAGTTGAGGTGTTCCTGGTGGAGTCCATTGAGAGACTATGCCATTTTCCTTAAGATAGTCTAGGAATTCTCGGCTAAGGTATTCACCTCCTCGATCTGATCGAAGAACCTTAATGGGTTTTTCAGTTTATTTTTCTACTTCATGTCTGAATTCTTTGAACTTTTCAAAGGCTTCAGACTTGTGTCTCATAAGATACACATACCCATACCTAGACAGATCATCGGTAAAGGTAATGAAGTAGACAAAATTGCCTCTAGCCGGCACATCGAATGGGCCGCACACATCAGTATGTACTAGGGCAAGGAGATCTGTGGCCCTCTCCCCATGTCCAACAAAAGGGAGTTTAGTCATTTTGCCTTGAAGACAAGATTCACAAGTTGGATATGACTCAAAAGTCAATGGACTCAATAGCCCATTTTTCTCCAATTTGTTAATCCTATCTTCTGCTATATGACCTAATCTCAGGTGCCATAGATATCTGTCATTTGGACTATCCCTAGGTCGTTTGGCATTCACGTTTTGCTCGATAGTTAGAAATAGGTACATCAATATGTAGCAACTGATAAAGACCATTAACAAGAAAACCATTTGCAATTTTATTTCTTTCATAAAGAATGTTACAATGGTCCTTAAAGAAGGTGATCACATAACCTTCTTGTGCTAAGCATGAAACAGAAATCAAATTCCTGCTAGCTGCAGGCACATAATAACAGTCTTTTAAAACTAAGTCTAAACCAGATGGTAATCGAAGAGGGTATGTTCCCACGGCTACTGCAGCAACTCTTGCTCCATTACCGATGCGTAGGATCATGTCTCCATCCCTCAGCCTCCTGCTATCCTCAAGACCCTGCATAGAAGTGCACAGATGAGCACTAGAACCAGAGTCAAGCACCCAACTGGATGCAGAAGAAATCGTAAGGTTAGACTCAATAACGAGCATACCTCCAGAAGGACCTTCCTTCTTGTTCTTCAGGGTGGCCAGGTAAGTAGGGCAGTTCCGCTTCCAATGGCCGTCGCTGTTGCAATGGAAACACTTTCCTTTGACATCGACCTTTTTCTTCGATTCTGCCTTCTTCTTCTTTGATCCTTCCACCTTTTGCTTTTTCACAGACTTCTTTTTCTTTCCATAAGACTTTCTTTTGGAAGAAGTCCGTTCCATAGCAAGAACTGAGCCTTTAGAACCTTTCATAGAAAGCTCAGCGGTAACCAGCATATTCATTAACTCGGCCAAGGAATTTTGAAGTTTATGCATGTGGTAATTCATGATGAATTGCCCATATGCATCAGTCAAGGATTGCAGAATAATATCATTCTGCAAGGTCCAAGTCCAACTTCACACCGAGCTTCTCAAGCTCTTCCATGTCCTTGATCATTGTCAGACAGTGATCTTGGACTGACTGCCCATCACGCATCTTAGCCTTAAAAAGTCATTTCGTGACTTGATATTTGGCTGCGCGACTCTGTTCACCAAACATCTCCTGCAGGTGAGCCAACATTTGGCGAGCAGTCCCGATATCTTCATGTTGGCGCTGGAGCTCATCAGACATCGAGCCCAACATGTAATATCTGGCCTTATTATCTTCGTCAATCCATTTTTCCAGAGACGCTCTCTGTTCAGTGGATGGACGGGCTGGTAAGGTGGGAGGGTCCTGGTCCAAAACATGGGTTAACTTCTCTGAACCCAAAACAATTTTGTAGTTCCTGAGCCAATCTTTATAATTGGGTCCAGTCAGTCTATGTGTGTCCAGGATACGTGCCAATGGGTTTGGACGCAGACATTTTCCTGTAGAGAGTCAAAGATTCTAGTTAGATACTGTAATTTTGACTTGACCAATTTGTTTAGGGATTTTATTTTTAAACAAATTAGCTCCCACTATTTTCTCGGATCCCTACACTCCCTCTGTAGAGATGCGAAAATCTCCACGATTAATGATTTCTAGTGGGTGGTGCGGTCTCACCAACTGACTCATCACCTCACCTAACAGTTATTGGTGATGGGTTAGCCAATGAGTGAACAACTCTTGTTCAATGATTCTCTAATCATGGTGCACCCAAACTTGGTCTCTAATTCATGAATCTCACCGTATCCGGAATATTGATCCACTCCTTAGTTAAGTCAGACCCACCATTTGCATAGACTGGGTTCCTAATTGGGTCTCTCACCGTATCCAGAATATTGAGCCCAACTCATCCTCCAGCCCATAGCATCCAATGCCTAATAGACATGGTTGCATCTTCCCGGTGCAACTGAGCCACTGTATCCAGCCGAGAACAATCAACCCCGGGAAGGGCCCGCACACGTCTACAATGGTGGAAGACCTCAGACTTAATCTTTTCTTAGGGAGAATTGATTCAGGTCTCATTAAACTAGACTTGGCTTAGTCATAACAATTATGACTAACCTAGTGGCATGGGTTTCAGCTCGGATTATTGACCACCTCAGATCAGAACTGTGTCAACAGATATGGCCAGGTAAGTGAGACCGGTGGAAGGAATATGCCATTAACTCGCACAAGAACGCATTCAGGTCGAGTAGCTTCCAATTAAAAACCAGTCGGTCGTCTGTGCCAAACTTACCTTAGACACCAAATTGTTGAGTCAGAACCAATTGGGTTAGCCTACAATCCAGACTCTAACCTCTGAGCCTAATTAGGTCTTGCTTGATCGTGACTCGATCTTGACCCAGACTTAATCCTATTAGGCTGGTCAATTTAAGCATTATTGATCCCATCTAACCAACTCTTGATTCGGTTTGATCAACCGCTTAGACCTAATTGAGCTACCCAAGCCCGAACCCAGTATTATGAATATGTCTTAGATCTGAAATTCTCAATTTTAGACCTAATTAATATTCCATAAACTTAATTCTTAATTAAGTTGGGTTCATAAACAAAATATGCACAATAAATCCTAGGGTTTCAGGATCTAGGGTTTTGCAGAAAGTAAGTTTTGGGTTTCTGATTAAGGACGAACACGCAGCACCCCTACACATCATAAGAACACCCCATCGAATGGGAAGAGAGGGCCTTTAAATCCTTCTTCGTTCTTATGACCGGACGGCCAAGAGGAACGCCTTAATCAGGAACATGTAAATACTACAAAACAGTTATAGATCTATATCATATATCTCATATACAAATTTAGATCTAATCAAGGCATATTTTGCATACATCTCATGTATCAAATCATGCATGTTTTCAGATCTAAATTATCTCATAATAATCTAAAAAATTAGATTTAAATTGATCTAATCAAAATAAATTCTAATCTAGATAATTATGTAGAACTATTCTACAACTAGTCTAGACATGCATCAATCATATCTCATATGATATTTAAAATTAAATAATTTTTATTTGCTATTTTATCAGATGTTATTATAACACTTATAATATCAGAAAATAGTAAATAAGAAGATCTAAAATATGATTTAATCAGATTAAATCAAAGACACATGCAAAACTATTCTATAGAACTATTCTATTCTAGAACTAGTCATGCATATCTTCATGTTCTTAGATCCAAATCATTTAATTTTAATTTTTTCTGATTTTAGATCTGATCACATCTCATGTGACATCTGAAAATCACTTTATTTTCTAATTAAAATAAAATTTAAAATCAGATCTAAATAAATTTAGAACCATGGCTCTGATACCAGTTGAAGGGAAATCCTGATTTTCGATCCAGGTTCGTCCAGATCTGATCAGATCAAGAGATATATTTCAAAAATTTTCTCTTGATCTTAATCAGATCTTGATATATTTCAGATCTGATTCTTATTATTTTAATAATAAAATAAAATAAAATAAGATAAATTAAATCAAATTCAATTTACCTGATTTGGGTAATCCTATTACCCTGTAGATGATCCTGATTGCAGCGGAAGGTTCTAGATCTAGCCACGCAAGCGCCTGGCCTCTACCGGTATCCACTCGGGTTGGATCTGGAGATCCTCTTCTTCTCTATCACACCTCCAAAAATCAGATCTGGATCTGATCTGGAGGATCTTCAAAACTCTTTTGAAGATCTGCAGTCGTCCTTTTGCAGCAGCGCAGCCTTCTTGCTTTTGATCGCCTTTCCTTGATCTGAATCGCACCAACCTAAGTCCAAAACTCTTTTGGACGTGGAGAGCAAGGGGAGAAGAGATTATGGTGTGGAGAAGGAGGGGAGAGGCAGCCTTGGGGCATGTCTAATTGCATTCACTCTCACTTAGAATTAGGGTTGGGCGCAGGGTCTTATTTATAGACCTCTTGTGATCCAACTCCTCTTCCTCTCAACCAATCACAACCCTTTGTGAAATCAGATCTAAATCTGATTGGTTGGAATAGAGACCCCTGGATTCCTCCTTAGAGGGTGCCTAAGACCAGTCAAACTGGATTCTTAGTAGAACTCTGATTGGAATCCAAAAGGGAGGTGGAGTCCTTGTCCAACAAGGACTCCTAGGCGCCTCCTACTTGGGCTCACGCCACCCTTGGCGTGCGCCCTTCTCCTTGCCAGGTTCTGGCAGGGGGACAGGCCCCCACCAGCTCTCCAATAGGTGCATGACATGTGGTCAAAAGTCAAAGGGTGAATGGTCAATGTTTGACCAGTCAAAGGTAGACTTTTGACCAAAGTCAAAGAACAAGAAATGGCAGGTGACCAAAAATGGCAGGTAATGTCTTACAAATAAGACAACCTATTCTGACTTGGACAACCTCCAGTCAGACCATATGAAGGCCTCTGATTGAGCACAAACTCCTTTGGCTCAGTCAGGACAACTTATTTATGATAGTAAAAGAAGAACGTTAGGTTCAATCGAGTGCTAGCACGATTTCCTTGAACCTAATTGAATCTCATTCAGATCAATTGAACTAGATCAGTTCAATTGATGATCACCAGATTCAAACCCTTGTTTGTGTGACCCAGTTAGGTTCAGTTCTATATGGTAATGGGATATGTCATGATCTCTATCATCGACATCATCGAAACTCCTTTCGATGGATCAGAACTCTTCTGATTCGAACAGCTAGAATGATCGATCATCTAAATCATTCTAATTGCTCCCAAAATCCACCAGTGACACCTAGCAGTATATGGTGGCAACCCATCAGAGCTGAATGTGAACCTCTTGGTGCAGCTACCTGTGTGATTCAAGTTCTTCTATCTTGAGCCCCGATCAGATTAGGGTTAAGGTAAACTCGTCAAACCCTAGTCTCTGTCATATGATATAATCATTCGATTCGAAGTCCAATGTGAAAACCTAAATAGAAACTCTTTCTATTATTTCACTCTGCCATGGCCATGGGCTTTCAGGACTTGATTCTCATGATTATCATAGGGCTGCTCCTCTACCACCGAGGTAGATAGATCCCATCTTGATGCAATCCAGTTCCTACAATGAACATGCTATAGCCAACATACACCTCAGGGTTCCATATGGCTAGGAGATCCGAGTAATGGTGTAGTCAAACTATAACACCCTCAAGGTGAACTACCGATGCATCTCAGGTCAAAGAACCAGACACACTACTGCAGCATCGAGTCAGTCATTGACGAGAAGGTAGACTTCCCTAATGACTACTCGAGGTGGTCACGCTCAGTGCCCTCGTTCTCTAACGAGTACCTGTACTCTCGCTCCGGTGTCTCCACACCGTAGACTCAAGACTCATCTACTAAAGAGAAGCGATCGTACACCAACCTTCCGGATCAATCACCATCCTCGTGATGATCCTATGGTCGGGAGCTGTTTATGAGTTAATAATGATTATTCATGTCTTAAATTTTCAACTCTTGAAAATATGAATTATCATTACCATTAACTCAAAGGATGTATCATAGACACTAAATACATAGGTGTGATAGAAAATAACCCATTTCATTAATTATAGTCAAAATTACAATTTTGCCCCTAGAAGTGTATTACAAGTGTTAGCCAATTCTGGCTTCTAGGGCACATATATCTAACATGAACCGCATGAATCGAGTGCACCATAAGCCACAACCAATCAACATGCACCATGCCCTATGAAATTATCATTTTGCCCCTGTACATCGCAATAGATTTTCTATAAACCCCTTAATGATCTAGGTCCACCACATGACATCTTCTGATTGGGCACCTTCTACTGAGCTGGTGGTCCATGCCTGGGTTCATGGATCGATGGGCGGCTTCTGTGGCTAAGTTGGAATGCACCAACTTGGCTAGGCGCATCGATGGAGCTATTTTATTTTTTTAATTTTTTTAAAAAAATCATATATGGTCCATTTTAGCTCTAATTTGCTCCAAACTTATTTTATTATGATAAAAAAATGAGCTCTTTTTATTGATAAATATATTTTTTAAAAATAATAACTAAAAGTATTTAATTTTTAAAAATAAATATAGATTAATTAATAAATTATTATTTTTATTGATGAATTTATGATAATTATCTCTCTCTCAATGGACTCCTCTAGGAATACCATAGCATAATGGTGTGTCTGAAAGAAGAAATCAGATTCTATTAAATATGATCCGATCTATGATGGATTTTGTCAGCCTGCCGATCTTCTTCTAGACATATACACTCAAATCGGCTTGCTATCTTTTAAATAGTATTCCAAATAAGTTTGTAGCTAAAACTTCATATGAGATATGGATAGGGTGTAAGCTAGTACTCTCACTCCTTAGGGTTTAGGGGCATCTAACTTATGTCAAACGTTTAATGATAGATAAGCTTGAACCTAGGTCGGATAAGTACACTTTTATAGGATACCCAAAAAAACTAAAGGATATTATTCCTACCTAGCTGATAAATAAAAGGTATTCATCAGCTTTAAGATAATCTTTTTACAAAAAAAATTTCTTAGTGAAGGAACTATTGCCTCTAAGATCGAACTTAAGGAAGTTCAATAGATAGAAAAGTCGATATAATTAGCTGAACCTGAATCGTATTTGATTATATCAAACTTGAAGCCCAATAAACATGCACTCTTAAGGCAATCCAGTAGAGTGCCGCATCAGCCAGATAGATACTATGATTTTTTAGTTTGGAATGATGATCCTATTGAACTTGATGATAATAATGAGGATCCAATCACCTATATGGATGTAATGCGGAGATCTGATTTTGAAAATTGGCTTGAGACCATAAAATCTGAAATGCAATCCATGAAGGTCAACGATGTATGGATATTAGTTGACCCACCTAAAGAGGTTAAATCTATTAGGTGTAAGTGAATCTTCAAAAAGAAGAGGGGCACAAATGGAAAGATGGGGACCTATAAAGCCCATCTGGTTACCAAAGAATATTGTCAATGTTATGGTATTAACTATGATGAGACATTCTTTCCTATGGCAATGCTCAAATTTATTTGGATTATACTTGCAATAGCTATCCATCTAGACTATGAGATCTGGCAGATGGATGTAAAGACAACTTTCCAAATAGAGAGTTGGAAGAAGAGGTGTATATGATACAACCTAAAGGGTTCACATCTACAAACGAGTTCAAGGTATGCAAGCTTCAGAAATCTACTTATGGATTGAAGTGGACATCTTGAAGTTGGAACATGCATTTTGACAAGATGATCAAAACATATATGGCTTTGTTAAAAAGGAAGAAGAGCCCTGTATATACAAATAGGCAAGTAGCTCAGTTATGGTATTTCTTGTATTGTAAGTGGATGATATTCTCTTAATCAAAAATGACATTCCTGCACTACAGAAAATAAAAGTATGGTTGTCATCTCAGTTCTCCATGAAGGACTTGGGAGAAGTATCCTACCTCCTAGGGATGGAAATCTATAGGGATAGATCTAAGAGGATGCTTGGGTTGTTCCAATCCACATACATAGAAATTATTCTGAAGCAGTTCAGCATAGAGAATTCTAAAAAGGGCTATCTTTTGATAGGCTATAAAATTTCTCTTTCTTAGAAGGATTGTCCAACAAATTCTGAAGAAAGAAAGCATATGAGTAGAATCCCATATGCCTCGGCAATTGGATCTATCATATATGCCATGATATGTACAAGATCATATATAACATACTCACTAGGAGTAGTGAGTAGATACCAATCTGATCTAAGAGAGAATCATTGGAAGATTCTAAAAACTATCCTTAAGTATTTCAGAAATATTAAAGATCAGTGGTTGATTTATGGTGAGTCAAATTTAAAACCTATGGGGTTTATAGACTTTAGTTTTCAATTTGACCATGATAATAGCAAAAGTATGTCGAGTTATGTATTTACCCTTAACGATGGAGCTATCTACTAGGAAAGTTTCAAGCAGCATATTATGACAGACTCAGTTTGCGAGGTAGAATATATCATAGCATCTGATGCTATAAAAAAAGTTACGTGACTGAGAAAATTCATCACTGAGCTTGGAGTGGCACCATTCCTTGATGGTCCAGTCCTGCTCTACTATGATAGCACTAGAGTCATTGCTAATCAAAAGCACATTAATGAACGAAGCATATTCTATGCTACTATCATCTTATCTAAAAGATTGTAGATCAAGATGACGTCAACCTTCAGAAGATCGATAGAAAGGAGAACATGGCCAACCCATTCACTAAAGTTCTGACGGTAAAGGAGTTCGATAACCATAAGTCAATGATGGATATAACATACTATACCGAGTGGCTTTAGGATAAGTAGGAGTTGTTAAAAAATATGTTCCAAAGTCAATCATCAGTCTATTAACGGTTGAGCTTATTTTATAAATATAAATAATTTATTATGAATAAAATATTTATTTTATTTTTTTCATCATAAATGTATATCTTTTTTTTAGAACTCTTATATTGTGATGAAGTTCTTAGGACTATTTAGATTCGATAAATAAAGGAATTATCATTTAGTCCTTAAATTAGTTTATGATCAAATGAAATATTGTTACCTAGGACGATAATGTTTATCGAGTGTAGGTCATTATGTGCCATATAGGTTAGTTATCCTCTTAACCAAGGAGTGTGGAGACACTGGTATGGCATGCAAGTGAGATGTAGGTGTACATCATCACTGAACATGATCAACTCCAGAGCATTCTACTATCAAGAATTGCTCTAATGGGATATTGGTATAAGTGTCCCTTCAACCTAAGATTACCATAGTGACTTGCAAATAACTCACTGTGCTTTGATGTCGGATTATCTAAATTTCTAATTTAATGATAGAAGATTTCTAGGCATAGTCAAGTACTTGTAAAGTCGATGCATAATCAAGATAGAATTGACCGCTCCAAGAGCTTGAAGATAATGCATCACTATATTTTAATTTAGTAAAGCCTTGGCCAGGATAATTTTGTTGGAAAATGTGTTCCAAAGCCAATCATCAGTCTATTGACGGTTGTGCTCATTATATCTATAATTGATTCATTAATAAATAAAATATATTTCTGATAGTTTTCATCATAAAATATTCATCTTCTAATGAACTCCATTATTGTGATGAAGTTCTTATGACTATTTAGCTTCGATAAAAAGAGGATTTATCGATTAGTCCTTAAATCTGTTCATGACCAAATGATAGATTGTTAATTAGGATGACAGCATCTATTGGAAATAGATCATTGTATGTCATATAGGTTGGTCGTCCTCTTAACCAAGGAGTGTGGAGATATTGGTATGGCATACAGATGAGATATATGGGTACATCATTATTGAATGTGACCAACTTCAGAGCATTCTGCTATCAAGAATATCTCTGATGGGATATAGCTATAGGTGTCCCTTAGACCTGAGATCACCTTAGTAACTTGCAAGCAACTCACTATACTTTGGTACTGGACTAACTAAATTTTTAATTCAATAACAAAAAGCTTCTGAGCATAGTCAAGTACTTGCGAAGTCAAAGTATGATCAAGATGGAATTGACCACTCCAAGAGTTGGAGAAGAATGTATCACTATATTTCAAAATAACAAAACCTTGGTCAGGGTAATCTATCAGATGGATTTAATATTTTGAAATACAATGTGGACAACCCAATCAAAGTTGATAGTTGAATTTTGAGGTATTCTACGAGCATTTTGGTTAAGGAGATGAATTATATAGAAACTATATCCACATGGGTTCTATGTTGTTCTACACATTCGACCTATTCGGTCATTGGGTACTATTGCTAGATGGTTACTTTGATTGGTATAGAAATCTATTTCTATGCTACCGACTTAGATTTGGATCTATGAGGTCATACACATTAGAGCTCATGATCTAATCAGATGGTTGATCAATGATTAAGAATCATTCTAGGGTTAAACAATCAATACGATTGATGTTTAACCCAGTGCAAGTGTTGTGCCACCTTAGCCCCTCATGCCCCATGCACTCTTTCTTTCTTATTTTGTGTGGAAAATACCTTTCTCCCAGGCCTTCTCATGCACACCCTTCTCTCCTCTCTTTCTCATATGGAAATTAGGTAGTAGACCAAGTTAAAGTAGGAATTGGTTTTGATTTCAAATCCTATGAGATAGTATTTTGAAAACATAAACTCTTCCTCCCTTTTATATTGCCCTCCTCCCTATTTTTTCTTTGATATTCTTGGCAAAGAAGAGAAAATTTTTGGGTGACATTTCCATGTGGGTCCATGCCAAAAAATTCTAGAGAGGGTGCCTAAGAGTTGGGCGCCCCTTGACTTACCCTTTTTGGTCTTTCCTTGTCTAGTTTTTGACCTAAACAAGGATTCCTCTTCTCCTATATATTTTGAATGAATTTTGAGCTAATTTTATGATATGTTATAGACCATTGAGAAAGCTTTGGGGTATGTGAAAAATTAGGAAGAGAGAGTCCTTAGGCATTGGGGTTCCATAGATACCAAACTAGGTGTCTACGTGAGAGCAGAGAGAAGAAGAAAATGGTCTTCTTCTAGGGTTGCTGTGTTCACCTCTTTTCTTCCTCTTTCATTGAGTTTTCTAAGAGTGTCTCACATTTGAAACCTCCTCTCCTCCTTCTCCTCTTTGAAAGAGTTCAAATCTAGAAGAAAGAGGCATCTAATCGACCATCAAAGAATGATCAATATAGTACTAGCATACTGTGCTGATTTCCTTTATCGGGACTTCTGATCATGATTGTGGGCTCTTGTGGATGACTCCTAGAGGTCGGATGCATGTACGTCTCACAACTTCATCCTCAGGCCTGGATCAGCAAGTTAGAACATCTAACGTACATAGGTAATAGATCTGATTTATTATTTTCATACCTGCATTAGATGTAGTATATATGCATGTTGATGTAATCAACATATTTTAATTTCTTTTTTATATTTTAATTTTTAATTTATTAACATGCCATGTGAAGGAACCAGATTTAGAATTTTAGGACTAGATCTTAAAACTTTTTCAAGATCAAGCAGTAAAAGATTAAAATTAATCAAAATTAATCTAAAATATCTTAGATTTAAGATCTTATTATATGATTATTGTATGGTATTTAAATCAAAAATTAAAAATTAAATAAGAAAGAAAAGGTTGATCATATCAATCAAGATCTATACTACATCTAATGCAGTTATAAAATAATAGATCGGATCTATTACCTAAGCAAGTTAGATGTTCTAACTTGCTGATCCAGGCTTGAGGATGAAGCCATGAGCTGCACATGTGTCTGGCCTCTAGGAGTCATCCATACGAGCCTACGAACACGATCAGAGATCCTGATGTAGGAAATTAGCATAGTATACTAGCATTATGCTGATCTCTCTTCGACGATTGATCCGATGCTTCATTCTTCGAAACTTGGACACTCCAAAATACCAAAAAGAAAAGAAGAAGATTTGTGATATCGAGACAACTCTCAAAAGCTCACAAAAAGAGAGGAAGAGATCTAGAACAAAAATCCTAGAAGAAGACCCTTTTCTTCTTCTTTGTTCTTTTTCTAGATATCCTGATTTGTGTTTTTAATATCTCCATGACCTAGATGAATTCTTTTTTGATTTTTCTACACCAAAGAGAACTCTTAAATGTCTATAATCTACAAAAGTTTTAATAAAAAATTCTATTTAAATAAATAGATATGCAAAGTCCAAGTTAGATCAAAAACCTAGACTAGGAACACCTTTTCTTTTTTTTTGCCATGGACCAGCAAGGGAGGATACAAATAAGCCCAAAAAAAATGTGTGTGTGAGAGAGAGAGAGAGAGAAATAAGGGAGGTGGTGGCATGAAGGGAAGGAGGACTTTTAGTTGACTAGGAATTCTATCACATAGAATCCTAAGCGAAATCAACTTCCCCTTTTGACTTAGTCATGCAACAAACTTCCATATGAGAAATAGAATAGAGAAAGGGGGCATGAGAAGCCTTTGGGTGTGGAGAATTTTACGTAAAAATACAAAGAGAAAGGGGTGGGGCATGAGGATTAGGTGGTGCAAGGAATAGGGAGTCCTAGTCACACTAGGACTCCTATTTTGATCTAGTCAAACAAGATCTTTTAACCAAATAAAAATAAAAATAATCTAATCCAATTAAATAAGACCCTAACCTATTTAAGAATTTATTTAAATCAAATTAAATTAGATTTAATTTTAATTTATTTTTTAATAAAATTAGAAAATTGGGTTGACCCAAGTTCTAGTTAGACTAGGACTAGTTCTTCCTTGCACTTGGCTTATCCAATAAACCAATTGAATTTGATCCAATCAAATCCAAACCAAATTTAATCAAATTATATTTAATTAGACTTAATCTCAGCCTACTACCTTAATCAAATTAAGCTAATTAGCAATCAAATTATTAATCGATCCTCCAACAATACTTGCACTAGGTCAAACATCAATCGTATTGATTGTTTAATCCTAAAACGATTCTAAATCGCTGATCAACCATCCGATCGGAATGTAAACTCTAATGTGTGTGACCTCATAGGTCCAAACCTAAGTTGATAGTATAGAAATAAATTTTTATACCAATCAAAGTGACCATCTAGCAATGATATCCGACGGCTAGATAGGTCGAAGGTGTAGAATACCATCCTTAGAACCCATACGGATATAGTTTTCATATAATTCATCCCCTTGACCATAATGCTCGTAGGACACCTCAAAGTTCAACTGTCAACTCTGATCAGCTTGTCCACATTATATTTCAAAATATCAAATCCATCTGATGGATTATCTTGGCCAAGGTTTTGCTATATTGAAATATAATGATATATTCTTCTCCAACTCTTAAAGTGGTCAATTCCATCTTGATCACACTCCACCTTCACAAGTACTTGACTTTGCCTAAAAGCCTTCCATTGCTAAATTAAAAATTCAATTAGTTTGGTACTAAAGTATAGTGAGTTGCTTGCAAGTCACTGAGGTGATCTTAAGTCTAAGGAATACTTATACCTATATCCCATCAAAGACATTCTTGACCGTAGAATGCTCTAGAATTGATCACGTTCAATGATGATGTACCCATACATCTCACCTGTATGCTATACCAATATCTCCACACTTCTTGATTAAGAGGATAACCAACCTATATGGCATATAGCGACCTATGCTCGATAGATGCTATCGTCCTAATTAACAGCTTATCATTTGGTTGTGAACAAATTTAAGGACTAATCAATAAATCCTCTCTTTATCGAAACTAAATAGTCCTAAGGACTTCATCACAACAATGGAGTTCATTAGAAGATATAAATTTGTGATGAAAAAGATGCCAAAAAATTTTTATTAATTAATAAATTAATTTCAATAACTCAACCATCAATAGACTGATGATTGGCTTTAGAACATAATTTTCAACAACTTCCACTTGTCCTAAAGCCACTCGACATAGTATCTAATACCCATCTTCGACTTATGATTGTCGAACTCCTTGATTGCCAGGACTTTAGTGAAGGGGTCAGCTAGGTTCTTCTTTCTGTCGATCTTTTGAAGTTCGATGTCACCACAATCCACGATCTCATGAACTAAATGGAAGCGGCACAGAATGTGCTTTGTCCACTGGTGTGCCTTTGATTTCTTTGCTTGAGCTATGGTGCCAGTGCTATCACAATAGAGTGGGACTGGACCATCAATGGAGGGTGCTACTCCGAGCTCGATGATGAACTTCCTCAGCCACACAGCTTTCTTTGCTGCATCTGATGCTGCCATGTATTCTGCTTCGCAAACAAAGTCAGCCGCTGCTTGAAACTTTTCCAGCAGATGACTCCACCATTTAGAGTAAAGATATACCCCGACACACTTTTACTGTCATCATGGTTAGATTGAATGCTGGAGTCTGTAAATCTCATAAGTTTCAGATCTGACTCATCATAAACCAACCATTGGTCCTTAGTATTTTCCAAATACTTAAGGATGGTTTTAACCATGTTTTAGTAATTTTCTCCAGGACCAGACTGGTATCTACTCACTACTCCTAGTGAGTATGCCACGTCTGGTCTCGTACATATCATTGCATACATAATATACCCCATTGCCAAAACATATGAGATTCTACTCATACGCCCTCTCTCTTCAGGAGTTATCGGACAATCCTTCTTAAAGAGAGAAATTTCTTGGCCTATCAGGAGATAGCCTTTTTTAGAATTTTTCATGCTGAACCTCTTCAGTGCAGTTTCTATGTACGTGGACTGGGATATACCAAGCATCTTTTTAGATCTATCCCTATAGATCTTCATCCCTAGAATGTAGGATGCTTCATCCAAGTCCTTCATGGAGAACTATGATGACAACCAAATTTTTATTCCTTATAGTATGGGGATGTCATTTTCGATTAAGAGAATTTCATCCACATACAAAATAAGGAATATCACTACTGGACCATTTGCCCATTTGTAAATGTAGGATTCTTCTCCATTCTTAACGAAGTCATACGTTTTGATCACTTTATCAAAATGCATGTTCCAACTCCGAGATACTTGCTTTAATCCATAAATAGATCTCTAAAGCCTGCATACCTTGGACTCATCTGTGGATGTGAATCCCTTAGGTTGTATCATATACACCTCTTTGGTTAGCTCTCCATTTAGGAAAGCTATCTTCACATCCATCTGTCAGATCTTATAATCTAGGTGGGCAGCTATTGCAAGCATTATCCGAATGGATTTGAGCATTGCCACTGGGGAGAATGTCTCGTCATAGCCAATACCATAACATTAACAATATCTCTTGGCAACTAGATGAGCTTTATGGGTCTCCACCTTTCCGTCTGTGCCTCTCTTTTTTTTGAATATCCATTTATACCCAATGGATTTAACCCCTTCAGGTGGGTCAACTAATATCCATACATCATTGACCTTCATGAAATCCATTTTGGATCTCATGGTTTCTAGCCATTTCTTAGAGTTGGATCTCTGCATCACATCCATATAAGTGATCGGGTCCTCATCATTCTCATCGAGTTCGATGGTATCACCATTCTAGACCAAGAATCCATAGTATTTATTTGGATGGTGCGATACTCTATCGGATCGCCTTAATGGTGTAGGTTCACTAGGCTTCGGATCTAATATGATCAAATCTGACTTAGGTTCAACATTCTATGTCGAATTGGGTAACCTATTGAACTTCATCAAGTTCAACCTTAGAGGCAATAGTTCCTTCACTAAGAAACTTCTTTTCCAAAAAGATTGTCCTAAGGCTGACGAACACCTTTTGTTCATCAGCATGGTAGAAATAGTATCCTTTGGTCTCTTTTGGGTATCCTATGAATGTGCATTTGTCAGACCTAGGTCTAAGTTTATCTATAATTAATCGTTTGACATAAGCCGGGCACCCCCAAATCCTGAGGTGTGAATGTGCTAGCTTACGTCCTATCCATATCTCATATGAAGTTTTAACCACAGATTTACTTGGAACCCTGTTTAAAAAATTGCAAGCTGATTCGAGTGCATATCCCCAGAGGGATATTAGCAAGCTGGCAAAATCCATCATGGATCAGACCATGTCTAATAGAGTCTGATTACTCCTTTTAGATACACCATTATGCTATGGTATTCTTGGAGGAGTCCATTGGGAGAGAATCTCATTCTCTTCTAGATATGTGAGAAACTCACTAGAAAGGTATTTTCCTCCTCGATCAGATCGAAGAGTTTTAACACTCTTTCTAGTTTATTTTTCTACTTTACTTTGGAATCATTTGAACATTTCAAACGAATTCGACTTATGTTTCATCAAATAGACATATCCAAATTTGGATAGATCATCTGTGAAAGTGATGAAGTAGACATGTCTACCTTTGGCACTAGTACTCATTGATCCACATAAATCAGTATGTACTAGTCCTAAGAGTTCAATGGCTCTCTCATCCTTTTCAATAAAAGGTGACTTAGTTATTTTACCAAGAAGACAGGATTCATAGGTTGGAAGCGATTCATAATCACTAAGTTCGAGGATATCCTCTTAAGCCAACCTGCTTATCCTATTCTTATTTATATAACCCAGTCTATAGTGCCATAAATAGATATCTATGACATTATCTAATCTAGGATGTTTGCCAATTGAATAGACTACATTAACAGGTTGTGATAACATATATACACCATTATTCAATTGTTCATAGAAAGTAGTAACACCATTCATAATGATATTACAAACTCATTTCTTTATTAAAATTTCATAATTGTTCTGGCCAAAAGGCCTATAGAAATGATATTTAAAAAAAAACTAGGATAGAAATGACAATCACTAAGAACAATGGTATAAGATTCAAATATAAGTTTCAAAATTTCTAAAGCTAGAACTAGAACTGATCTTCCATCTCCAACATTCTGGAATCTCTCATCTTGCTCGAATCTTCTACTGACCTGCAATCCCTACAATGAATTACAAATATGATAAGAGCTTCTGGTATTCAATACCTAGTCAGTATTATCACATAGAGAAATTGCAAGGAGTTATCATATAAATACCTTATCCAACAATAGCTTGCTTCTTCCTTTGCCTGTCCGGATCCAAGGAGGCAATGTACTGAGGACAGTTCCACTTCCAGTGCCTCCGCTTCTTGCAAAAGAAGCATTCGGCTTGACTCTTATCAGGCTTGGTTTTTTGGGTCAGAGCTTGCACAGATGTCCTAGCCTGAACATGCACCTTCTTGGCTTTCTTCTTCTTGTTCTTCTTCTCTTTTCCAAAGGATCGAGAATGAGAAGACAAACCTTCCACTAAGTTTACCGACTCTTTGTGGAGCTGGTGATCCTTCTCAAAGTTCTGAAGTAACCCCAATAATCCGTGGTAGTTAACTTCAGGCTTTGACATTTTATAATGTGTAAGGAATGGGAGATAAGACTTGGACAGCGAGTTCAGTATCGCATCTTTTCCAAAGTTGTTTGTGCAAGAAAAAGTCAAGCTTGTTCAAGCACTCTATCAGCTCGATCATGTACAGTACATGATCAGTGATAGAGGCTCCATCCCGCATTTTGGTGTTGAAGATGGCACAACTAGTCTTGTGCCTCTCAACGTCATTGGGTGTGCCAAAAGAATCCTCTAACACTTGGAGCATTTCATTTGGCTGTGCTATCTCAAACTTGCGACTGAACTCATCGCTCATCGTAGCCAGCATAATGTAGCACACCGTGATTCAATTGCTAAGCCACTTTTGATAAGTGTCTCTGACTGTTCCACGTGCATTGACAGCTGCTCCAAGACAATCTTCAACTTTTGATATCAGCTACCGAAGTTGGGTCTCACCAACTTATCATTGTCCAACAATAATCAGAGCGATAGGGAAGTGGCCATATCTGCACAAAGAAAAAACATAATCTAATTAGTAATTGATTTATTAAACCTAGAGATTTAGACTTTAATCAAAAGGATCTCCTACTATTTTATTCGAATTGGTAGCCTCTACCTCTAATTTGAGGAATTATCCTAATTTCTTAGTGGATACTAGAATCCACATAGACTGTACACAAGCCCAACTTTGGTTGGCCCACCCATGTACATCTAAGGGTAGATTCATAACCAATTATTTCTCTAAATAATTTTTAGTAATTAAATTTTGCCCTAGGCCCTAATCAGTTGGCTTTGGCCTTCTCAGAAAAGGATCCAGTTAGGTCCAACCATTAACATGACCATACTTGTCCCATCCAACCAATGAATGATCAGGTCCAACTTTGGTTGGCCCACCTGACCATCATTTAGAAAGATATATCCAAGAGATCATATAATGAATGATAATTCCATCAATCGATAAGCACCAGGCCTTTGGGCCTCCAATGATTATCCAAATGATGGACCCATTATTATCCACTTTAATGGGAGGCTATAATCCAGTTATCATATAACTATTTTATTTTAGAGATCTAATAATTTTAGAAAATTTATTTATAGAAGTGAGTAGGTCAGATTAACCAGCTTTTCATGATCCTCCCACTGGCTTCACCAAGTCAACTTAAGGGAGACCACTAATAGGCTGGTCTAGAAGCACCTAAATCAGTCACACTGATTTACCAAGCTGACATGGGTCAACTCAAATTATCATGTGATCTGATCAAAATCCAATCTCACCAGAAGGCCAGGTAAGTGAGATCGATGGAAGGGTCTGCCAAAGCTTGCCTTAGACACCATCGAAAATGGCCAGGTAAGCGGTCTACCAATTAAAAGCCATCGATCGTATATGCCAAACTTACCTTAGATATCAACTGGTTTAATTAGTCTTGATTAGATCAACCTAATAGTTCGAGCTAGACCTTTTAGCCAAGAATTAAGTCCATTTGGTTCTTGTTAAAGATATGGACTTCACCAACTAAACTACTGTAATTGATTTAGAGAATCCTTGACCTAATCTAAGATAACAATTGATTAGATTTAGTGAATTCTCTAATTAAGTCCATTCTTTAATCTAATCTTAGGTCTAACCTAATTAATGGATCTAATCCCCACTAACCCATTAACCCAATGTGTTATGATTCGTATCATAGGATCTTCAATTTACAATCCTAGAACCTAATCAAACAACTTCTTAATTCTTAATTAAGTTTTAGGCTGAGGGTTGGGGTTTGGCTTTTTAAAAATAATTTTCATATTTATAAAATATTTTTACAACATGATTCTATCAATCAAATTACATATTTGATTCATAATCAATATGCAAGTAAAATAAACATAAAACTACTTTAGATTTAATCTAAACAGGTTCATGTAATTAAAATAGTTTCAATAATAATCAATCATAAATCTTTCTAGATTAAATCTAACATATTTATGATGATTAAAATTATATTAAAATATTTTTAATCAAATCATAAATTTTTTTAAATCTAATCTAAAATTTTATGATCAATATTTTAGATCAGCACGTACTAGGACAATCTATCCACTGTAAGGTGTAAACCTTACAGCAGGACAACCTTATGATAGTCCGTGTAATTCAAAATATTTTATTTTTAGATCTAAAACTATTTTAAATTTATTAAATTATAAATATATTATATTAAATTTAATAAATTTATTATTAGAGTCAGATCATCACGAACTAGGACAACCTTTTCACTATAAGGGATAAACCTTACAAGAGGACAACCTTATGGCAGTTTATGAGATCTAAATTTTTTAATTTTAGATTTAATAATTAGATTATAAATTAGATCTAATCTAAAAAATAATCTAAATATATACAAAAATTATGTAATAAGAATCTAGGCTCTGATACCAATTGAAGGAACCAGATATAAGGTTTTAGGACTAGATCTTGAAATTTTTTTAAGATCAGGCAGTGAAAAATTAAAATCAATCAAAATTAATCTAAAATACCCTAGATCTAAGATCTTATTATATGATTATTTTATGGTATTTAAATAAAAAATAAAAAATTAAATAAAAAAAAAAAGATTGATCATATCAATTTAGATCTATACTACATCTAATGCAGCTATAAAATAACAGATCGAATCTGTTACTTGAGCAAGTTAGATATTCTAACTTATTGATTTAAGCTTGAGGATGAAGTCATGAGCCGCACACATGTCCGGCCTCTAGGAGTCATCCATATAAGCTCACGAACATGATCAGAGATCCTGATGTAGGAAATTAGCACAGTATGCTAGCACTATGTTGATCTCTCTTCGATGATCGATCCGATACTTTCTTCTTCAAAACTTGGATACTCCAAAATACCAAGAGAAAATGAAAAAGATTTATGATGCTGAGATACCTCTCAAAAGCTCACAAAAGGGAGGAAGAGATCTAGAACAAAAATCCTAGAAGAAGACCCTCTTTTTCTTCTTTATTCTTTTTCTAGACATCCTAATTTGTGTTTTTAATATCTCCATGATCTAGATAAACTTTTCTCTGATTTTTCTACATCAAAGATACCTCTCAATTGTCTACAATATATAAAAATTTTAGAAAACAAAAATTTTTAAATAAAGAGATATGTAGAGTCCAAGTTAGGTCAAAAACCTAGACTAGGAAGGACCAAATAAGGAAAGCTATTGGTTGGGTGCCCCACCTTCTTTTTTTTTTTGCCATGGACCAGTAAGGGAGGATGCAAATAAATCCAAAAAAAATGTGTGTGTGTGAGAGAGAGAGAGAGAGAAATAAGGGAGGTGGTGGCATGAAGGAAAGGAGGACTTTTAGTTGACTAGGAATTCTATCACATAGATTTCTAAGCGAAATCAACTTCCCCTTTCGACTTAGTCATGCAACAAACTTCCATATGAGAAATAGAAGAGAGAAAGGGGGCATGAGAAGCCTTTGGCCATGGAGAATTTCATATAAAAATACAAAGAGAAAGGGGTGGGGCGTGAGGATTAGGTGGTGCAAGAAATAGGGAGTCCTAGTCACACTAGGACTCCTATTTTGATCTAGTCAAACAAGGTCTTTTAACCAAATAAAAATAAGAATAATCCAACCCAATTAAATAAGACCATAATCTATTTAAGGACTTATTTATGTTAGATTAAATTATATTTAATTTTAATTTATTTTTTAATCAAATTAGAAAATTGGGTTGATCCAAGTCCTAGTTAGACTAGGACTAGTTCTTCCTTATACTTGGCTTATCCAATAAACCAATTGGATTTGATCCAATCAAGCTCAAACTAAATTTAATTAAATTATTTTTAATTAAATTTAATCTTAGCCTACTGGCTTATATTTAATTAAGCTAATTAGTAATCGAATTGCTAATCGATCCTCCTACAATACTTGCACTAGGTCAAACATTAATCGTATTGATCATTTAACCCTAAAATGATTCTAAATCACTGATCAACCATCCGATCGGAGCATGAATGCTAATGTGTGTGACCTCATAGGTCCGAACCTAAGTCGGTAGCATAGAAATAAATTTTTATACCAATCGAAGTGATCATCTAGTAATGATACCTGACGGTCGGATAGGTCAAAGGTGTAGAACACCATCCTCAAAACCCATATGGATATAGTTTTCATATAATTCATCCCCTTGATCATAATGCTCATAGGACACCTTAGAGTTCAACTGTTAACTTTGATCAGGTTGTCCACATTGTATTTCAAAATATCAAATCCATCTGATGGATTATCCTGACCAAGGTTTTGCTATATTGAAATACAGTGATACATTCTTCTCCAACTCTTGGAGTGGTCAATTCCATCTTGATCACACTCCGACTTCGCAAGTACTTGACTATCCCTAGAATCCTTCCATTGCTGAATTAGAAATTCAGTTAGTTCGGTACCAAAGCACAGTGAGTTGCTTGCAAGTCACTAAGGTGATCTCAAGTCTAAGGGATACTTATACTTATATCCTATCAGAGACATTTTTGACAGTAGAATGCTCTGGACTTGGTCATGTTCCATGATGATGTATCCATACATCTCACCTGTATGCCATACCAGTGTCTCCATACTACTTGGTTAAAAGGATAATCAACCTATATGGCATATAGCGACCTATGCTCGTAGACATTATCATCCTAATTAACAGCCTATCATTTGATCGTAAATAAATTTAAGGACTAATTGATAAATTTTTTCTTTATCAAAACTAAATAGTTCTAAGGACATCATCACAATAATGGAGTTCATTAAAAGATGTAAATTTATGATGAAAAAGATGCCAAAAAAATTTTATTAATTAATAAATTAATTACAATATCTCAACCATCAATAGACTGATAATTGACTTTGGAACATAATTTTCAACACCATGATCATGTAATAGATCCTAGATCTAAGGTATTTTTTAATATTTAAAATTAATTTTGATTAATTTTTATCTTTCACTGCCTGATCTTGAAAGAATTTCAAGATTTAGCCCTAAAATCCTAGATTTGGTTCCAACAAATTCATGTGATGGATTTGATAATTTGAAATACAACATGGATGACTTATTTAGGATTGATAGTTAAATCTTGAGTTATCCTTTGAGCATTCAGAATCAAGGGGATGAATTATATGATAACCATATTCACATGGGTTTTAGAATGTTGTTTTATATACATTCGATCTATTCGACCATCAAGTACCATTACTAGATGATCATTTTGATTGGCACAAAAATTTATTTCTATACTATCAACTTAGGTTCAAACCTATGGAGCCATACACATCAGATATTTTGATCTGATCAGATTGTTGATCAACGATTATGAATTATTTTAGGATCAAACAGTCTATACAATTGATGTTTGACCTAGTGCAAGTATTACAGGAGAATTAATTAACATTCGAAGTGCTAACTAGTTCAATCTAAAAGCATTAGCACTGAGATCGAGTCTAATTGAATGAGATTTAGTTAGGTTTGGTTTACACTTGATTAGGCTAAGTCTAATTGATTTATGGGATAAGCCAATTGCAAGGGAGATCAATTCCCTATTCAATTAGAATTTGTATGCACCTAATTTTTAATTTGATTAGAATTTAAACTAAAATTAAATATAATTTAATTTAATTTAAATGGGCTCTTAGTTGGACTAGAATCATTCTTAATTAGGTTGTACCAATCTTAATTTAATTAGGCTTAAAATTTGGTTTGACCAATGAAAATATGAGAGCCTAGTTTATCTGGGACTCCCTCCCTTGTGCCAACTCATCCCTTGTGCCATAGCCCCCACACCCACACCCCTTCTTTAGAGTTTTTTATGCACTTTCTCATTCCCACAAATAGCCCCATGCATCCTCTTTTGGTTATGGTTGGAAATTAGTTTTGACTAGGTCAAAACAAGCAAGTTGTTTTGACCTGGGACACTAATTGATAGAGTTTGTGAATCCGTAAACTCTATCTAACCTGGGCACCATTTAAATCAGATATGATCTAATTTTTTTTGGTGAATAAAGTAAAGGTTTTGTATGCCAATTCCAAGTATCCCATACCTAGGAAAAGAGGGAGGCACCTAAGAGTTGGGGGCCCTCTACAATTGTCTCTTTTAGACATTCCTTTTCTCAGTATTTGACCTAGAGAAGGACTCTACCTTATCTCGCTATATAAGTGGGGGTTGGGCATGAGATTTGTATGGAAATCTCATCATGAGAAAGGGTCTTAGGCATGGGAATTCTGGGTGCAAACTCTTGTAGGGTGTGGGGTTCATTAGCACAAAATGCTTGCATGTCCTGTTGAGAGAGAAAAGAAAGAGAGAAGAAGGGTTCTTCTCTAGCATTTCTCTTATTCTTCTTCCATATTTTTTTGAGAGTTTCAAAAAGAAAGTCCTCTCTCCCAAGTCCTCATTAGCTTCTTTATTTCTTGGAAGGTCCAAAAAATCAAAAGAGAAAGGTTAAAGATCAACCATCAAGGAGGGATCTACAAGGTGCTAGCACGTTGCGCAGATTTTCAATCACTAGACCTCCAATCTGTATCGAACCCTCGTGTGAACAATCCATAAAGGCCAAACATTTTGTGCTGCTCGAACCGACAACCTCAACCTCAAAAACAACAAGTAGAGTTCTCGACCCTTGTCAAGGTATAGAGATATAATCTCTATAGTAATCTAGGTTAGATCTAGAGTTGATCAATATTGATATGATCAATACCTCTCAAGTAGTTTATTTAGTTTTCAAATTTAATATGTGCTAGCATCATGTTATAAGATCCTTGATCTAGGAATTTTTACATGCTTTAGTTGATTAATTTGATTAATCTCTATCTTTTGCTTTTGCTTATTTCAAAAAAGTTTCAAAATCTAACCATGTACCCTAGATTTTTCCTTCAAATAGGGCATCTGAGATGCTTGGAGCATCATGAGGGCCTTATAGCCCTCTAGGTGATCTAATAGGTCAATAGAGCCATCATTTGGATCCATTGTTAGCATCCTAAATCAACTTGGAATCTATTCTTAGAGGATGGAGTGGGTGAAGGGTGGTCGAGAACTGAAGCCGAAGGCCACGTTATTTTCTCTGCCACCCATCTGTACCTAGGCCAGCCAATGCTTGATCTCATGGATCTTTTGCTTGAGGTTCTCCTCTCAATGAGATCATTCAAGTTGGGGAGAATAGCCAGATGTCAAATCTTGTTGATGTTGTCTACCATGGGTGGACCCATGATAGGATGGCGATCGCTGACCGATTAAGGTCGATCAGTGCATTCCTCAAGGAGAATTCTATAGGACTAGAGATTGGTCCTAGCAACTGTACTAAGATGGCACCACTTAAGCGAGCTGAGGGGCTGCTGCTGCTCCATAGCCTATTACAGGTGCTGGACGGCATTGGCAAGCATTTGAACCCTGCAGACCAGATCATCGAACTGCTAAGGGTCTGCCATCATGGGTTGCTACACTTGCTTTGCAGGATCATGAGGGATGGACTGCTAGGTGGCTCTAACTTGGTTTTATCGAGTAGACTGCTAACAAGAAATGATAGAGTAGTTGCATTGGGGCATTCTCTCTATCTGATTGGGTTGCTGGGTCCTTTCTCTAGTGCGAAACTGTTACATCAAGGCTCTGATGGTCACTGATATAGTAGAGCAAGAATGCCAAATCTGGGGATCGGGATGTCAAGAATCTATAAGAGAAGTTCACATACATCGGGGGTTCTCTAATGAGAGACCCTCTAATACTTAAGTCAACCGAAGCTTAAGCACAGTAGGAGAGAAAGAGTATTGCGCAACGAGTTGCTTACCTTGAGGGTCTCCTTATTACCTTTTTATATAGAGAGATGTCGGAGTTTGTTATGCCCTAGTCCAATAAACTATTAGGATAGGGAATCTAGGTTGTTAGACATGGGTGTTCATTATGCTAACATTCTAAGACTTTGTTGGAAGATTCCAACCAATTATCCATATAGCTAAGAGGGTTGGTGACCTGAGGTTAGTATGCAACTAAGGCTTCAACTCAAGTGTATCCATATTGGCATCGGTCATGGGATTCTATCCCATGTTGTCAGCAAGATCCCAACCCTTGAGTTGGTGAACACTGATCATTTGGTTAGGAGCTGGATAATGAATTCCTCAGCTTGGGAGCGAGGACTATGCCTCTGAGCAACATGTAGTATGGCTAAGAGTTCTCTCACAAAAGGTGCAAGATCTCTAAATAAAGCTTATGACCGAGGTCAACTAATAGGCCTCAGTCTTCAACTGATGATCAAGTCCGGTAGAACCTTTCCGAAAGTATGATGTCAAGTAGCAATGTCCGAGGATGAGTATCAATGATGATGATCAAGATGGTATGATCCTATAACACCAATAATTCTAAGATTGTTTTTGGAAAGTGAAAAAGTTCAAAATAGTTAGATTAAATGAGACAAGTTAGAAGAAAAAAAGGGATGGTTAAATTATTTCATTTTTTTAATGATGGATAAATAGGACTATATGATAAATGAGTTAGAAAAAGAAAAGCTATAGATTTAAAAAATATTTCTAAATATTTATTTTTAAAAATAATATTTATTTTATATACTTAAATATATATAAATATATATGTATATATATATATCTGTGTGTGTGTGTATTAAAACAAAGGCATCAGCTTTCGTCCGTCATGTGTGTATTTTTTTTCCAAGGCACCATTTGCCACATGTCCTTTTTTGTGGAGAAAATATTGAAAAATTCAATGAAAACATATGGAGATTTGTAATGGAGGAGAGCATGGAGATGAGAGGGGTTTGTTAGGTTCTGGTTGGATTTTTTCTTGAGCATATGGGTTTTTGTGCGAGATATGGTGGCACAAGCGATAGAGGGCTGAGGAGGTTGAGGGCAAGGGCATAGAGGGGGGGCTTTGCGATGGCTGGTGAAGGCAGTGGGGAGGCCATCAATGTGGGGGAGAGAGGAGGAGGTGGAGGAGGGCGAGGAAGGAAGGAGAGCATAAAGATCAGAGAGATTTCTTAGGTTCTGGTTGGAAGGTTGGGGTTGGGCATTGCAAAAATGATTTTCATATTTGTAAAATATTTTTACAATATGGTTCTATCAATCAGTTATATGTTTAATTCATAATCAATATACAAATAATATACATATGAATCTACTTTAGATCTAATCTAAACATATTCATGTAATTCAAATTAAAACTATTTCAATTCTAATCAACCATAAATCATCTTAGATCAAATCTAATATATTTATGATGATAAAAATTAGATTAAAATATTTTTAATTAAATCATAAATTTTTTTAGATCTAATCTAAAATTTTATGATTAAGATTTTAGATAAGCATGTACTAGGACAACCTTTTCACTATAAGGAATAAATCTTACAGCAGGATAATCTTATAAGATTAATTCATTCAATCTAAAATATTTATTTTTAAATTTAAATAACTTTAAATTTAATAAATAATAAATTAATCTAGATCATATCTAATAAATTTATGATTAACTTCATATCTGCACGAACTAGGACGATCTTTATATTTGTAAGGGATAAACATTATAGAAGGATGACCTTATAAATTAGTTCATATGATCTATAATTTAATTTTAATTTTAAATAATAGATTATAATTTTGAATTAATCTAAATAAATAATCTAAATATGCATAAAAATTATATCATAAGAAATCTAGGCTCTAATACCAATTGAAGGAAATATCTAGAGTTTCATGAACATATTTTGAAACTTTTTTCAAAATCAGTAGTAAAAGTAATGAAGTAATCATATTAATTTATTAAAATACATGAATTAATCCTAGATCTAGGATCTTATCTCATGATCTATGCATGCTATTAAATCTAAAATTAAAAAAATCAAGCAAAGATGATGTTGATCACATCAACATCAAAGCTATACTAGATCTAATCTAGAAAGAAAAAGAAGATTGAATTTCTCTTACCTTTGCAAGTTGGGTTCTTCAACTCACTGATCCAAGGCTGAGGTCGTCGCTCCAAGCCACATACGCATCCGACCTCTATAGAATGTCCATACAAGGTCTCGATCGTCAATCTGAAGTCCAGCAACAGAAAATTAGCACAGCATGCTAGTATTATGCTTATCCTTCTTTGATGGCTGATCAGAAGCCTCCTTCTTCAAACCTTAGATCCTTCAATAATTAGAAGAAGAAGTAGAAGACTTGGAAAGGAAATCACTCTTCTAAAATCTCACAAAAGGAGAAAGAAGAGAATCAAGAAAATCCTTGAAGAAAAACCCTTTCTTCTTCCTTGTTCCTCTCACCAAGACAATGATATATGTCTCCAGAAAATCCCATGCCTAAAGCAATTTGTGCCCAACCTTTTCAATGCCCCAATCCCACTCTCTTAGATCTAGAACCTTTGAAAATTTCATGCCTTAACTTTTTTTTAATAGAAAGTTATGATAGAGTCCTTGTCTAGGTTTTTTTTTAATAGAAAGTTATGATAGAGTCCTTGTCTAGGTCAAAAACCTAGCAAGGCTTGTCCAAATAAGGCAGGAGTTGGGGCCCCCAACTCTTGGGTGCCCTCTCCAAATTTCTAGGCATGGACCACTTGGATTTGGTGCATAGAACCTTCCATAAATCCTAGAAAAAAAAAATCAGAAAGGGATCTAGTAGGTTGGAACCACAAGGAGAGGAGTTGTAACTTCTTAAAATTCTATCAAATAGAATTTCAAATCAAAACAAAACTCCTAATTTGACTTGGTCCACAACTAATAACCATGTAAGAAAGAAAGGGGAGCAAGGGGCATGCATAGGCTTCTTGAGGGCATGAAGGATTTCATGCAAAAACCAAAAAGTTTGGCATGGGGACTTGAGGACTTATGTGGTGCAAGGTGGAAAAATCCTAGTCACAATAGGACTTCTAATTTTGACTTAGTTCAACATGTTATTTAAACCCAATTAAATCAAAATTAATGCAACCCAATTAGAGAAGATCTTAGTCTAATTAAGAGCTTAATTATATTAGATTAAATTAAATTTAAATTTGATTTAATTTTTAATCAAATTAGAGATTGGGTGCATATAAGTCCTAATTAAACAGGAATTTGTTCTCTTTTGCAATTCGCTCATCCAATAAACTAATTGGACTTGATCCAATTAAGTTCAAACTAAATCTAATTAAACTATATTCAATTAGACTTAATCTCAATCCTCTAGCTTAATAAAATTAATTTAATTAACAATCTAATTGCTAATTAATTCTTCTATAATACTTGCACTAGATTAAACATCAATCGTATTGATTTTTTAACCTTAAGACGATTCTAAATCATTGATCAACTATTCGATCAGATCAAGACCTCTTATGTGTATGACCCCATAGGTTCGAACCTAAATTGATAACATAGAAATAAATTTTTATACTAATTAAAGTGACTATTTAGCAATGATATCCGATGGTCGGATAGGTTGAATGTGTAAAGCAACACTCTTAGAACCCATGTAGATATAGTTTTCATATAATTCATTCCCTCGATCTAAATACTCATAGGATGATTCAGAGTTTAACTATGAATTTTAATTTTATCATTCACATTGTATTTCAAAATACCAAATCCATCTCATGGATTATCCTGGCCAAAATTTTGCTAAATTGAAATACGGTGATGCATTTTCTCCAACTCTTGGAGTGGTCAATCCTATCTTGATTACTCACCGACTTTACAAGTACTTGACTATACCCAGAAGTCTTCCATCACTGAATTAGAAATTCAAGTAGTCTGACACTAAAGCATAGTGAGTTGCTTGAAAGCCACCGTGGTGATCTCAGGTCTAAGAAATACTTATACTCATATACCATCAGAGCAATTATCGATAGTAGAATATTCTGAAGTTTGTCACATTCAATGGCAATATATCCTTACATCTCATCTGCATGCCATACTAGTATCTTCACACTCTTTGGTTAAAAGAACAACTAACCTATATGGCATACAATGATCTATACTCAATAAATATTGTTGTCCTAATTAACAATGTATCATTTGGTCATGAACAGTTTAAGGACTAATCGATAAATCCTCTCTTTATCAAAACTAAATAGTCTTAAGGACTTCATCACAACAAAGAAGTTTATTAAAAGATATAGACTTTATGATGAAAATGTTAAAATATTTATTTTATTTAATAATAAATTATTTATAATTATAAAATAGTATAATCATCAACAGACTAATGATTGATTTTGGAACATAATTTTCAACGACTTTCACTTATCCTAAAGCCACTTAGTATAGTATCTAATATCCATCTTCAACTTATGGTTGCCAAACTTCTTTACCACTAGGGCTTTAGTGAAGGGGTCGGTCAGGTTCTCCTTTTCATCAATTTTTTGAAAGTCGACGTCACCTCGATCCATGATCTTTCAGATTAAATGGTAGCGATGTAGTATATACTTCATTCACTAGTGTGCCTTTAGTTCCTTCGCTTGAGCAATGGCATGAGTGCTATCATTATAGAGCAAGATCGGACCATCAAGAGAAGGTGCTACTTCAAGCTCGATGATGAACTTTCTCAGTCATACAACTTTCTTCGCAGCATTTGATGCTGCGATGTATTCCATCTTGCAAATAGAGTCTACCATAGTATACTACTTGAAGATCTTCTAGCAAATGACTCCACCATTTAAGGTAAAGATATAACCCGACATGCTTTTATTATCATCATGGTTAAATTGAAAGCTGGAGTTTGTAAATCCTATAAGTTTCAGATCTAACTCATTATAAACCAGTCATTGATCCTTAGTAATTCTTAAATACTTAAGGATGGTTTTCACCACCTTCAAGTGGTTCTCTCCTGGATTAGATTGGTATCTACTCACTACTTCTAGTGAGTGTGCCACATCTAGTCTCGTATATGTCATGATGTATATGATAGATCCTACTATCGAAGCATATGGGATTCTACTTATACATTCTCTCTCTTCAGGAGTTATCGGATAATCCTTCTTAGAGAGAGAAATTTCATGGCTTATCGAAAGATAGCCCTTCTTAAAATTCTCCATGCTGAACCTCTTCAGCATAGTTTCTATGTATGTGGACTGAGATAATCCAAGCATCCTTTTAGATCTATCTCTATAGATCTTCATTTCTAGAATGTAGGATGCTTCACCTAAGTCCTTCATGGAGAACTGAGATGATATTCAAACTTTTATTCCTTACAGTGTGGGGATGTTATTCTTGATTAAGAGAATATCATCCATATACAAGACAAGAAATATCATTGCTGGATCATTTGTCCACTTATAAATGCAGGACTCTTCTTTATTTTTAACGAAGCTATACGTTTTGATCACCTTATCAAAATATATGTTCCAACTCTGAGATGCTTGCTTTAATTCATAAATGAATCTCTAAAGCTTACATACCTTGGACTCATCTATGGATGTGAATCTCTCAAGTTGTATCATATACACCTCTTTGGTTAGCTCTCCATTTAGAAAAGCTATCTCCACATCCATTTACCAGATTTTATAGTCCAGATGGGTAGCTATCGCAAGCATGATCCAAATAGATTTGAGCATTGCCATGGGAGAAAATGTCTCATCATAGTCAATACCATAATATTGATGATATTCCTTGGCAAATAGATAGGCTTTATAGATCTCCATCTTTTCGTCTACACCCCTCTTCCTTTTAAAGATCCACTTACACCCAATGGATTTAACCTATTTAGGTGGGTCAACCAATGTCCACACATCGTTAATCTTCATGGACTCCATTTGGATTTCATGGTCTCAAGCCATTTCTTAAAATCAGATCTCTACATTGCATCTATATAGATGAATAGATCCTAATTATTTTCATCGAGTTCGACAGGATCACCATCCTGGACTAAGAAATCATAGTATCTATTTAACTGATGCAGTACTCTATCGAATCATCTTAATGGTGTAGATACACTAGCTCCAAATTTGATCTAATTAAATTTAGTTTTGGTTCAGCTATTGGTATTGATCTTTCTACCTATTAAACTTTATCAAGTTCAACCTTAGAAGCAACAGTTCCTTCACCAAGTAACTTTTTTTCTAAAAAGATTGCCTTAAGACTGATGAACACCTTTTGTTTATCAGCATGGTAGAAAATATATCCTTTGGTTTTTTTGGGTACCCTATGAATGTGCATTTGTCAGACTTAGATTCAAGTTTATCTATGATTAACCATTTCACATAAGTCGGACACCCCCAGACCCTAAGGTGTGAAAGTGCTGGCTTACACCTTGTCCATATCTCATATGGAGTTTTATTTACAAACTTACTTAAAATTCTATTTAAAAGATAGCAAATCGATTCGAGTGCATATCCCCAGAAGGATATCGGTAAGTTAGCAAAATCCATCATGGATCGGACCATGTCTAACAGAGTTCGATTCCTTTTTTCAGATACACCATTATGCTGTGGTGTTCCTGAAGGAGTCCATTAGAAGAGAATCTTATTTTTTTTAGATATGTGAGAAATCCATCAAAAAGGTATTCATCTCCTCGATCAGATCGAAGGATTTTAATACTTTTTTTAGTTTATTTTTTTACTTCATTTTGGAATTATTTGAATATTTCAAATGAATCTGACTTATATTTCATCAAATAGATATATCCATATCTAGATAGATTATCTATAAAAGTGATGAAGTAGAAATATCTACCTCTAGTACTTATGCTTATAGGCCCATATACATCAGTATATACTAGACCTAAGAGCTCAGTAGCTCTCTCACCTTTTTTAATAAAAGGTGACTTGGTTATTTTTTCAAGAAGATAAGACTCACAGGTTGGGAGTGATTCATAATCATTGGCTTCGAAGATTCCTTCTTGAGTTAACCTATTTATTTTGTTCTTATTAATGTGACCTAGCCTATAGTGCCATAAGTAGATATCAGACACACTATCTAATCTAGGGTGCTTGCCAGTAGAGTAGACTATATTAATAAGTTATGATATTATGTATATCCTATTATTTAAACATCCAAAAAATATAGTAATACCATTCAAAATGATATTATAAATTTTTTTTATTAAAATCTCATAATTATTTTTGACCAAAAGGCCTATAAAAATAATATTCAAAAAGAAACTAGGACAAAAGTGACAATCATTAAGAATAATAGTATGAGACTCAAACACAAGTTTTAAGATTCCTAATGCTAGAACTGGAACTGATCTTTCATCTTTAACATTCAAAAACCTCTCACCTTGTTCAAATTGTTAGATGAGTGCCCTAGAAGCTAGATTGACTGATACTTGTAATATACTTTCTAGGAATATTTTTATAATTTTGACTTAAAATTTATAAAGGATTATTTTCTTCTATCACATTATGTGTAAAGTGTCTGTAATATATTCTTTGAGTTAATAAAAATGATAAATACATATTTTCAAGAGTTAAAAATTTAAAATATATACTTTCATAATTAACTCATAAACTACTTTCGATCATAGGATCATCATGAAGATGGTGATTGATCCAAAAGATCGATATATGATCACTTTCTTAAGATAGAAGAGTCTTGAGTTATTGACCCCATGATTGATTTTGATGATTGCCAAATCTTGAGTATATTATGTATCTAATCATGTATTTTAAGAATGTGTGTAGGACTTTTCAAGTCCTTAAAATGAAGAAATTATCCAAAGAAGAAATCCCCTCATAAGAAGAAAAGTCAAAGAAAAGAATAATTTTAAATGCTCAAATAAAGCTCAAACAATAAGTTTTTGGAAGCCTCAATGGTGAAAAAGATCATAAAAATCAAGGTGGAAGAAGTCCTCAAAAGTTGAAGACAAAAAGGCTATTCATGCAGAAACATATGCAGAATTGTTGAAGGCTGGAAACTTAGATGACCCAGTGAAAAACTAAGCTGGCTCAGTACTTAGTCGACTCAATGAAAAACTTAGATGGCCCAGTCTCAGAAAATAAAAAAATAAAAAGCTCATTTTTAAAGTAAACTAATACTGAGCCAACCCAGTTGTAAACTGAGCCGACCTAGTTAGACTAAGCCGATCCAGTAAAAAACTGAGCCAACCTAGTGACTATAACGGCTAATTTTTCAGAACTTTAACTTTTTATCCACAATGACTCCTAATGGCTATTTCAAAGGCTCCAACGGTCAAAACTCATTCTCTAGTTACTTTGAAGTATATAAAAGACTAGAGACTCAATGGGAAAGCAAGGAAGTAGATTAACAAGAGAAAATCTTCAAACTAAGAGAGGATTATTGAATATCATTGACAAAAAGAAAAAGAGAGGGATAGAGTGCATAGAATTAAAAGCTTTTTAAGAGTGATCTTCTACAACATCCTTCACATCCTTTCATGCTTTGATTGAAGAGAAGTCAAGCTTCAAAATATCAATCATTCAGCTTCTTCTTTGCGCTTCAAAAGAGTTTTTTTATTTTTTATTTCTTTTATACTAAAATTATATTTTATTTTTTTATAAGTTTTTTTGGGAGAAAGAAATTTGGCGTAAAGGCCGATCCAAGCTCGTAATTGGACGTTATATGATTTGATTAGTGACCAAAGTTAAAATCAATCGGGATTGATTGTTAGCCCGAAAAACAATCATTGTTTGGTTGTAGTTGGTGAGCCAAGGATAAAACCAACTGGGTTGTTAGTGAATCTAAAAAACTAACGATATTAGATTTTGGTTGGTGCTCCTGTGAAAATCAACTAGATTTGTTTGTGAGCTTGAAAAACAAACACACTGTAATCAAGGATGGATTATAGTGAAAATCTCAAGAGAAGATTGGGGAGTGGATGTAGGTGTAGGTTGCACCGAACCACTATAAATCTTATATACTTGTATTATAATTTTACTTCTTGCTTTCCTTGCTTTCTTTATTTTGCTTTTATTTTTGATTTACATTATTTAGTATTTTAGTTTGCATACACTATCTCAAATCAACTGTTGCTTATATCATACACATCTTAACTACACCACTTAAGTTAAAATCAAGCACAATTATTTAGAAAGCAAATTTGAATAAAATTTTATAAGAACCTAATTCATCCTTCCTCTTGAGTTGCTACCTCTGGGCAATAATTGGTATCAGAGTGGGTGCTCTATTATTGATTATTGACCTAGCCATCTAGAGCTAAAGATTTTGACAATCCAAAATAAAATTTCTTTTTAATGATGGTCATTCTATAGATAGACCCTCATTTTTTAATGGCTCACATTATAGTTATTGGAAAGCACAAATGCGCATCTTCATACAAGCATACGATTATAACTTATGGAAGATTATAATCAATGGCTCACACACTCCCAAAGCATTGCTTGAGCATGATAAAGAAATAAACCAACTAAATGCTAAAGCTATGAATATACTTTATTATTCATTAGACATAAATAAATTTAATGCAATTTTTTCATGTATTTTAGTAAAACAAATTTGGGATCAATTGGAAGCAACCTATGAGAGAGCAAATCAAAGAAAAACACTAAGCTTCCAAGAGGATAAGCAAGCTCACCCCAGCATATGTCTCATGGCTCATGAGGATGAAAAGAAGAAGAAAAAAATAAAAGAAAAAAAAGCATTGATTAAGGGGGAGCAAAGCAAAGAAGAGAGAAATAAGAAAATGAAAGAAAGAATTACAAATTCTTGCCTCATGGCTAATGACGATGAGGTAAATCTTAAGAATTCTTCCAAATTTACTTTTAATGAGTTGTTTGAAGTCTTCAATGATTTAATAGATGAATTTAAAAAATTGAGGCTCAAAAATAAAGAACTCAAAAAGTTTAATCTTCTTTTAAGTGATGAAAAAAGTAAATTATTAATTAAAAAAAGATATTTTAAAAGAAAATAATGCTTTGGCTAAGGAAAAAGAAGCACTTCTTAAATCTAAAAAATCTTTAGTTGAAGAAAAGAATAAACTCTTAATTTTTAAAAAAAAATTCATAAAAAAAGAATTCATTTGCTAAAGAAAAAGAAAGTCATTTAAACTCTAAAAAATCTCTTATGGAAGAGAACTCAAAACTAAGAAAAGAGATTGAAAGACTGAAACCTATGCTTAATAAATTTACAATTGGCTCTCAAAAGCTTCAATCTATTTTAATCAATCAAAAAGCTATTTTTGATAAAACTAAAATTAGCTATAATTCATTAAGAAAATAGAAATTTATGAACAACATGTTTAGCAAAGCTTATTCTGAAAATCATTCTATAGTTTGCTTTAAATGCAATAAAATGAGCCATAAAATTTTTGAATGTAATGCTAAAAGAATTTATCATAATTTGACTAAGCAAATATGGGTTCCAAAAGAAACCATGTGCTCTAACATCCATGGACCTAAGATGACTTGGGTACCAAAAATTAATAAATAATTTTGTAGGTACACTAAGGATCCAATGGAATTAAAAAAAAAATTATGGATGGATGTCTTGGGAATGAAAATGGATGGATGATGCTTGGTAAAATCTAAACTTTTCTCATATCACACCATCAATATTTATTTGATTAATTCTATTGATTTTAATAATCTATTTATGTGATTTCATATCATATTTACTTGCTTAAAATATTTTTCATATTTTGATAAGACTAGAATGATTGATTGATTTTGATGCTTAAAATGATTTGAATACTTTGATTTTTAAATCAATGTGCTCTTCTACAAGTATCATATTTTGAATCAGTATAAAATTAATTTATCTTGAAATTTAGTGTGATATCTCATTTTTTTTCTTTATCTATTATATATTTAAGAAACTTAAATCAACAAAAGCTTAATTGGCTATGAATGTCTTTGAGTGTAATAATTGCAAATGAAACTAATTTTTGACATTCCCCAATAAGATGTTTAAATGTTGAAATAACCTAAAAAAATTGCATGACCTAAGTACTTGAAGATAAGACATTCTATTATAAAAGATTAAGTGCTTGAAGTATTGATTTACATTGCATCTTAGATTAACCCCTATAGATTTCAAAACTTCCTAGTTGAGCTGAACTCTTAGAGCCTTCATCTAGCTTTTCCTTAATTTGATCTTATTTTATTTGATTATTAGAACCTCCCAATTGATTAATTTTTTATTCTCCAAATTGATTTAAATATATTTTTTTTATCATCAATTTGATTACCCTTTTGATCTTTAAAAAAAGTTTATTGATGAACATTCATATTTTATTTTGATTAATTAATTTTGAAAATTGAATTGGAAAAATGGACTTCTTGAATCTTTTGAAGTTGATATCAAGCAAGATATTTCAAGAAAGTTATCATTTATCTTTAAAGACAAAACTTTTAAAGAGGATTTTAGTTTTAATTATTTAATATCAAATAACTTACTATTTATCATGTATTTGATTGATTTATCTTTTGGCAAAAAGAGAAGAATATTTTTTATTTCAAATCTAATTTTGCATAGCTATATATTTGATATGATATCATTTGAAATAAATTCAAAAATACATACCTTGTTTGAATTTAATTGCTTGATATTTCTTAAGAAAAGGAAGAGATGATTTTGCTGAAGAATAACTAAAAATTTCTTTACGATTTGCCTTGAGTAATTTGCTACTATCAATTCAAATTAATTTATCATACAAAATCCTCAAAATTATTTGATTTGAATCAATTCATCTTTACTAATTCAAAACTAAAATCATTGGTATCAAGCTAAATTTATAAATTGATCTTTAAGTGATATTGAACTATCAAGAAAATTATAATTTGGTCTAAATTTTAGTTTAATTAATATCAAGAAATTCTTTCAAAGAAATGGCTTTATTTGCTAAAGTAAGGAAGAGAAATTATTAAAGAATAAATGATCAATTATTTGAAAAGAACTTTAAAATTTAAAATATCTTTCAAATTTAGAAAATCTAAATTTATTAGTTAAATTCATGTTTAATCTACTTGATTTAAAAGAAAAAAGGGAAGAAAAATTAAAAAGTAAATTTATCCATCATTAATTATGAAAAATAAGGGAGTGATATCATCTAGCTTTGATTGAAAACTCTAACAAGCTTATATTAAGGAAAATGAACATTGATTTCATTATACTTTTGAGCCTTAATATGATTATTCTATTTGATCTATATGCTTTTGATTATCAAATCATTTTTGATAACTATTTGGAGTAAAAAATGAATTTGAAATATATTCTTACTCCAAATAAATTAATTTTGATATATTTTTTTAATTTTAAAGTTTATTTATAAATATAATACTAAACTTTTCATGTACCAATCTTTTAAACATGATTTGCATGATCATTCTTAGCAAATGATTGGAGTTAAATTAAATTTACAGCATATTCCTTCTCAAAAATGAATCTCTAAACCTAAATTTGAAACTCACCTAAAAATTTGAATTTAAGACTAAATTTTGGATGTGCATTGTAAATTCTTATGAATTATTTATTTTAAAATAATTTTTACTCAAAGTAATGAATTTGAAAATATGACTATCATTTACTTTGATACTATTTATTTTACTTTGCTCGATACATATCCGACACATATCTTTTTAAAACTTAATTGACTGAAATTTTTAAAGAAAATGAAAGATTGAATATTAAGTATATACTATGTTTAATTTCATATTCAAATCTTTTGAAAAACTCTATTTTTCTTAAAGCTTAAAAGTGCATATTTGAAAATCTAATTAAAGATCATACTTATTCAAAAATGGGGATAGTATATAATATTTAAATTCAAGCTAATTTCTAAAATTAAAATAAATATTTAAAATTTATTTTGAGTCAAAGAATAATTTTTTAAAAGAAAAATGATTCATTTAAATTGATTTCATGAATTTAATACATCTCTCAATTTAATGCTTTGATGTTGATTTTGATGACTTTTTGTTTCTTCCCATGAGCTTTTTGATGCTATCAAAAAGGGAGAGAAGTATGTTGAGTATATAAAATATGTATGTACTAATGATATGCAATAAATTATGGGCTCATTAAGAATTCTTTCATAAAATTTAATTCATTATTCTTGTCTTGATCACATTAGTTTCTTTAGCATATACTCAAAGTTTTGCCATCATCAAAAAGAAGAAGATTGTTGATCCCATGATTGATTTTGATGATTGTCAAACCTTGAGTATATTATGTATCTAATCATGTATTTCAAAAATATGTGTAGGACTTTTCAAGTGCTTAAAATGAAAAAATTATCCATAGAAGAAATTCCTTCATAAGAAGAAAAGTCAAAGAAAAGAATAATTTTAAATGCTCAAATAAAGCTCAAACAATAAGTTTTTGGAAGCCTCAATGGTGGGAAAGACCATAAAAATCAAGGTAAAAGAAGCCCTCAAAAGTTAAAGACAAAAAGCCATTCATGCAGAAAAATATGCAGAATTATTGAAGGCTAAAAACTTAGATGACCCAGTGAAAAATTGAGCTAGCTCAGTACTTAGTTGGCTCGGTGAAAAACTTAGATGACCTAATATCAGAAAATAGAAAAATAAAAAGCTGATTTTTGAAGTAAACTGATACTAAGCTGACCCAGTTGTAAACTGAGCGACCCAGTTAGATTGAGAAGACCCAGTGACTGTAATGGCTAGTTTTTTAGAACTTTAACTTTTTGTCCACAACGACTCCCAATGGCTATTTCAAAGGCTCCAACAGTCAAAACTCATTCTCCAGTTACTTTGAAGCATATAAAAAACTAGAGACTCAATAGGAAAAGCAAGGAAGTGGATTAACAAGAAAAAATCTTCAAACTAAGAGAGGGTTATTGAATATCATTGAGAAAGCAAAAAAGAGAGGGATAGAGTGCACAGAATTGAGAGCTTTTCAAGAGTGCTCTTCTCTAACATCCTTCACATCCTCTCAAGCTTTGATTGAAGAGAAGTCAAGCTTCAAAATATAAATCATTCAGCTTCTTCTTCGCGCTTCAAAAGAGTTTTTTTATTTTTTATTTTTTTAAGCTAAAATTATATTTTATTTTCTTTACAAGTTTCTTTGGGAGAAAGAAACTTGGGGTAAAGACTGGTCCAAGCCCATAATTGGATGTTGTATAGTTTGATTGGTAAACCAAAGTTAAAACCAATCGAGGTTGATTGTTAGTTCGAAAAAATAATCATTGTATGGTTGTATTTGGTGAGCTAAGGTTAAAACCAACTGGATTGTAAGTAAACCTGAAAAACTAACGGTGTTAGGTTTCAATTGGTATTCCTATGAAAACAAACTAGGTTTGTTTGCAAGGCTGTAAAATAAACATACTATAATCAAGGGTGGATTATAGTGGAAATCCCAAGAAAAGCTTGAGGACTGGATGTAGGTGCGGATCATACCGAACTACTATAAATCTTGTGTGTTTGTATTGTGATTTTACTTCTTGCTTTCCTTGCTTTCTTTACTTTGCTTTTATTTTTGATTTACATTATTTAGTATTTTGGTTTGCATACACTATCTCAAATCCACTGTTGCTTATATCATACACATCTCAAACACACCACTTAAGTTAAAATCAAACACATAGTTGTTTAGAAAGCAAATTTGGATAAAATTTTATAAGAACCCAATTCACCCCCTCTCTTGAGTTGCTACCTCTGGGCAATATGAGTCTATGGTGTGGAGACACCAGAGCGAGAATGCAGGTACTCATTGAGAATGAGGATACTAAGCATGATCATTTTGAGCAGTCATAAGGGAGTCTACCTTCTCATCAATGACTAAGCTCGATGCTGCAGTGATGTGTCTAATTCTTTGACCTGAGATGCATTGACAGTTCACCTTGAGTGTGTTATAGTTTGACTATACCATAACTCAATCTCCTAGCCTTTCAAAATCTTGAGGTGTATGTTGTCTATAGCATGTTTATTGTAGGAACTGGATTGCACCAAGATGGGATCTATCAACCTCGGTAGATGAGGAGTAGTCCTATGATGATCATGAGATCAAGTCCTTAAGCCTATGGCTATGGCATTGTGATATAATAGAAAAGAGTTTTCTATTAGAATTTCATATTAGACTCAAATCAAATGATTCAATCATATGATGGAATATTGGGTCTGACGAGTTCACCTTAACCCTAATCCTATCGGAGCACATGATAGAAGAACCCAATCACACAGATAGCTACACCAAGAGATTCGCATTCAGTGCTGATGTGTTACCACCATATACTACTAGGTATCATTGGTGGATTTTGGGAGCAATTAGAATGATCTTGATGATCGATCATTCTAATTGGATGAATCGAAAAAGTTCTGATCTATCGAAAAGGTATTTTGATGATGTCGATGATAGAGATCGTGACATGTCTCATTACCATACAGAACTGAACCTAATTGGATCACACAAATAAGGGTTTAGATCTAGATATCATCAATTAAGCTAATTCAGTTTGATTAATTTGGATTAGATCCAACTAGGCTCAAAAAAATCATGCTAGCACATGATTGAGCCTAACATTCTCCTTCTATAATCATTTTGGTTCATCTCGACTGAGTCAAATTAAATTTGGCTCATTCAGAAACTCTCTATGGGTTTGTCCTAGTCTGACTAAAGCTTGTCTAGATCAGAAAAGTATTATCCTAATCCATTAGATGAGAATAGGATAAGACCTGCTAATTTCTCGATCTTTCAAGACAAGGGTCAAAGGTTGATCCAGATGTAGGAAAGAAAGGATAAGGGGCCTATGCCCTCTAGAGATTTTCTAAAGGTGCATGCCCTGAGGTGTTTTCATGAGAGAGGAGAGGGTGCACATCCTTCTAGGCATGCACCCTATGTGGATTAAGGAGTCGACCTAGTCAAATTGGTTTTGACCAGGTCAAAGAGTCTTGATGAGATCAAAGACTCTAGGGATTAGTTGCTTGCGCCACCCCTTCTCCCTTAAATTTTTATGCAAAAATTTTGAGGAATTTTGGGCAACAAAAATAGGTAGAGACCTAGTATTTTGGTGTGGCATATTAGCTAAAAATCTGATTTAATCAAGCATTTTGATTGCTTGATTAAATAGGACTCTAGGGTTGGCATAGGACTCTATAAAAGGACCCTACGCCCTAGGGTTTTTGATCTCTCCCTTCTCCATGCCAATAGGCTACTGCCCACACCTCTATTCCACACCATCTCCTCTCCTCCTCTTCCTCTATTCCATGCCCAAAAGGTTGGGCAAAATAAGAAAATTAAATCCAAGTCTTGTAGATTCGAAGGATAAAGTAAAGAGACGAAGATGTTTGCGAGACGAGCGCGCAGCATTCAACATTTATTTTAAAGGCTCTACATATCAGATCTAGATCTTATCTTTGGAGATCAGATTCTGAAAGAAGAAGGCATCCAGAACCAGCCCGAGTGGGCTATAGTAAAGGCTGGGCACGTGCGCGGCTAGATCCAGAAGCTCGGATGCTGATAGATCATCATCAGAATAAATAATTTATCCTAATCAGGTAATAATGATTATTTTAATTTAATTTAATTTTTATTTTTAATATCAAATCATATGGATCAGATCCTTGAACTCTCAAATCTAATCAAAATTTATAAAGAAATTTTAAAAATTTTTGCTACAGATCAGATCAAATCAGATCAATCCTGTGGTGGAAAACTAGATTTTTCCTACAACTGGTATCAGAGCTGCATTTGCAATTCTTCAAATCTACTTTAGATCTAATTTTTAATTTATTTATAATCTAATATTAATAATTTTAGATGTCACATTAGATGTGTCAGATCTAAAATCAATAGATTAAAAATTTTAATTAATATATGAGATATATTGATGCATGTCTAGACTAGGTTTATAGAATTATTCTATGAATTATCTAAAATATAATTTTATATGATATGATCAGTTAAAATTTTATTTTTTAGATGTTATATCAAATATATCAGATCTAAAAATATGCATATGTAGTTTTAAATTTTGATACATGAGATGTATATAAAGCATGTATAGTTAGATCTGTAATTTTATATGCGATATGTGTTATAGATCTAATAGTTTTATAGTATGATTGTTATTTTTGATTAAGACATTCCTCATGGTTGTTCAGTCATAAAAGTAATGCTGACCTCCTAAGTAATTTTGATGATGACCAAATATTAAAGCATAAGATTATTGATAATTTTTTTTAAGTACTCCAAAGATCAGAAAAAAGAGAGCTCTTTGATCAAAATGAGCAAGAAATCAAAAACAATTCAAATCAAGATCAAAAGAGTATGTTTGGTAACAAATTTTCCTTGAAAATGGCCTTGGAGCATTTTCGAGATGTCTCCAAAAATTTATGAGATATCTTCTGGTGTTTGGCATGGTGAAATAGGGCATTGGCACAGTTTTGAGAGATCTCGAGTTGAACTCAAGACATCTCCATCTCAGAAAATAGAAAGATCATTTCTATACTCTGAGATCGAGATGTTTCAAAAAATTCTTGAGAGGTCTCGAGTTCGCAGTGAGATGTCTCCAACAAAATCGAGAGGTCTCAATCTCAGGCTACAAGTTTTTTCCAAAAAGCTAATTTTCGACCATTTAAGAACGAGACGTCTCCTGATCAAACCAAGAGATCTCAAAGTGCAATGAGACATCTTGTGACAATCCAAGAGGTCTCAAAACTCGATGATAGCTTTTCAACGGATAGTTCTAGACTTTCTTTTTTCACCTCCAATGGCTAGTTCTCACCTTCGATAGTTAGATTTAGCATGTTTCTTCACTCTAATCATTTCAAGCATGGTGGGAATGATTCAGATATTAAAAAAAAGAAGCAATATCTCTTGATCATTAAGAAAAAGAGAAAAAGCAAGAACGCCTAGTTTTAATGAGCAAACTTCTTCCATCAAAGTTCTCTCAAGCATTAAAGCATCCTCAAGAGTAATAACTCCCAGCAATTAAAGAGGCAACCAATTTACTGCATCGACAATATTTCAACTTAATTTAAGGAGCATATTATGTTGTATAAATTTCTTTCTCCCTCTTCGTATACTCGATTTCAGTAGGGATTGAAACTAAGAGTTTGGGTGTTTGCATTCCTTTTATTGGTTTGTATTACCTTAACTGAGGATTGTAAAGGTTGTAGTTGATGAACTTAGAAAAAAATCAACTGAGTTTGGAATAGTGAGCCCCAAAAAACTATTAGACTATAATCTTAAGAGATTATAGTAAAATTCTCAAGAGTCTTGCTTGGATAATCGACGTAGGTGTTGGGAGTGCACCGAATCACTATAAAAGTTACTTATTTGTATGTGTGTGCTTTTCTCTTGCTTCTTATTACTCTCATAACTCACTCACCTAGCATTCAAATAGTTTATTTCTATACATACTTGTTTTAAATTTTTAAAATCCAATTCACATTGTCTAGCTGGACAATAATTGGTATCAGAGCCTTGATTCTCTGGTAATTATTGATCTTTTCAACTAAGAAAAAAGATCATGACAATCCAACTAGGAGGATCTCTTATCGAAGGATAATCTACCAATAGGCCACCTCTTTTCAATGGATCCAACTATACCTCTTGGAAAGCTCGCATGCACATTTTTATACAAGCCCTTGATTATGATATATGGAGTGTCATTGTCAATGGGCCATACATACCAACAATCATTATGGATGGCATGTCTTCTCTAAAGTTAGAGAAAGATTGAGATGAATCGGATAAAAAACTTGTCCAATTAAATGCCAAGGCAATGAATGTTCTCTATTGTGCCCTTGATGCAAATGAGTTTAACTAAATTTTCACATGCAATTCTACAAAGAAAATTTGGGATAAGCTTGAGGTAATGCATAAAGGAACAAATCAGGTTAAAAAAACTAAGATAAGCATGCTAGTTCATCAATATAAACTATTTAAAATGGATCTAACTGAATCTATCACTAGCATGTACATAAAATTTACTGATATTATAAATGGTTTAAAGAGTCTAGAAAAGGTTTACACTAATAGTGAATTAGTGAGAAAGATTCTCAGATCATTGCCTAGATCATGGGAATCCAAAGTGACAGCTATCCAAAAAGCAAAAGGCCTAAACAAATTATTACTTGAAGAGCTTATCAAATCTTTGATGACTCACGAGCTTGCAATGGGATAGCACAGTGAAGAAGATAGCAAGAAAAAAAAAACATCGCCCTAAAATCTATGGCAGCTAAAGAGGAGGATGGTCTATTCATCAGTGATGAAAATGATAAAGATATGGCACTGATGATTAGAAACTTCTAAAAGTTCATAGGCAGAAGAAAGCAAGGATTCAAGAAAAGAAGCTTTATTAAAGGAGAAGCTAGCAGGAAGAAAGAGAAAGAAAAGAAAAAGGACCAGCCCATTTGCTATGAATGCAAGAAGCCCGGATATTTTAGGGCTGATTGTCCTTAGTTGAAGAAAGCATTCAAAAGAACAAAGAAGAAGGCTATGGTAGCAACTTGGAGCGATAGCGACGAGTCAAGTTTAGAGGAAGAAAATCAAAACGAAGCAAACTTGTGCTTCATGGCACAAGATGAAGAGGTATCCTCTATACTTGATTTAGAATTCTCATTTGATGAACTTCAAGATGTATTCTATGACTCAATGAAAGACTTTAAGAAGATAAACATAAAAAACAAAAATCTTAAACAAATGAATCAAATACTTGCAAAAGAAAAGGAAGAAGCACTTTGTGAACATAACAAATTGAAAGAGGAAAACAAAATCCTAAAGAGTGAATTAGACAAATTAAAACCATTAGTTGACAAATTTACTTATAGCTTAAAAAAATTACAAATAATTTTAAACAATCAAAGAGGAGTCTATAATAAAGCTAGCCTAGGATATAAACCCAAAGACAAAACAAAATTCCTAAAGAACTTCTTCACTACACCCTCATCCATTAGTACTTCACATATCACTTATTTTAACTGTGGAAGAGTAGGACACAAGGCATTTGAATAAAATATAAGAAAATTTAATGAAAAACTAATTAAAAGAATTTGGGTTCTAAAAGAAACCATGACCACTAACCCAAAAGGACCCAAGAAGACTTGGGTACTTGAAAATGCCACATAATTTTTTGTGCAGGAATGCCTGGCAGCCAAGGAATCTAAATGCAAATGGTACTTGGATAGTGGCTACTCAAGGTATATGTCAGGTGATAAGGAGCAATTCTTTACCCTTGAAAGGAAGAAAGGAGGAGTAGTCACCTTTGGTGATAGCGGCAAAGGCAAAATAATCGGTATTGGTAAAATTCAGATTACTCCATCTGCCTTCATAGATAATATTTTGTTAGTTGATAACTTAAAATATAATTTGCTTAGTATTAGTCAGTTATATGATAAAGATTATAAAGTTTCATTTGAATCATCCATGTGCATAGTTTTTAGTTCCTTAGATAGTAGCTTAAAGTTTATTGAATTTAGGCGTGGCAACATCTACATGGTTGATCTTAATGAAATCACCATGAAGAGTGGTCAATGCCTAGTTGCTATGAATGCTAATATTAAAGAAACTAATTAGCTTTGGCATCATAGGTTAGGACATGCAAGCATGCATACTCTATTAAAATTACTTAATAAAAATTTAGTTAAAGGTTTATCCAAACTGAATTTTAAATTTGATCATGTTTGTGATGCTTGCCAATTTGGAAAATAAACTAAGAGGAGTTTCAAATCTAAAAATATAATTTCAACTTTTAGACCTCCTGAATTGATTTGCACAGATTTGTTTAGACCTACTAGAACTATAAGCCCAGGAGGAAAGAAATATGGTCTTGTTATAGTTGATGATCACTCTTGTTTTATATGGATTTTATTTTTGGCACACAAAGATAAAGTTTTTTCTATATTTTCAAAGTTTTATAAAAGGATCTTAAATGAAAAGAACTCAACTATAATTTGTATCCGTAGTGATCATGGCACTAAATTTGAAAACAAATCCTTTGAAGAATTTTATAATAAACATGACATTAAACATAATTTTTTTGCACCTAAAACTCTTCAATAAAATGGTGTAGTTGAAAGAAAGAATAGAACCTTAGTTAATATGGCCTGTACCATATTGTGTGAAGGCAATCTATCCAAATATTTTTGGACTAAAGCCATTAACACATCATGTTACATCCTAAATAGAATTTCAATTCATCCTATTTCATAGAAAACCCCCTATGAGCTTTGGAAAGAAAAAAAACCTAACATTAACTACTTTCATGTATTTGGTTGCAAATGCTTTATTCATAATAATGGCAAAGACAACCTAGGTAAATTTGATGCTAAGGCAAATGAAGGTGTCTTCCTTAGATATTCTTCATCTAGCAAAGCATATAGGATTTTCAACAAACATTCATTGGTTGTTGAAGAATCCATTCATGTTATTTTTGATGAAACTAACAATCAATCTTCGAGAAAGGAAGATATTTTTGATAATGATGTAGGAATACTTGAAAGTAGCATGAAGGAACTTAATTTGAAGGACAATACCATTCATGATAAAGACAAATTTGCAACAACTAATGAACAAGAAAAGAATGATGAGGTAGAAACTACTAAAGAACATGAAGATCTACCCAAGGAGTAGAGGTATGCACACAATCATCCAAGAAAACTAATGATAAGTAGTAAAAATACACTAATAAAATTATTAAATTATAAAATAAATTAATCTATTTTTAAGAAATTAATATTTTTGTTAATCTTATGTAGGAAAGGCTAATAATATGAAGATCTTATTTTTTTGATTCAGATGAAACAAATTTCAAGCAAAACGGACTTCAAATGAGCCCAAAATTAAATTTCAAAGGAAATTAAAAAAAGAGAGAGAGAGCCGGTCCGATTCAAATCGATTTAGAAAAACCAGCTCAGCTAACCACACAGTCCGACCGCACTCAGACCGATCGCTGATGCCATGCTTACGTCGAGCTGACATCAGCCTTTTTTGCGGTGCATGGTGGACCGCTATAGAGGGCATTTTGGGGATTTCATAAGGAGAAGTGCGCTCCGATTAGCTAAAGTAAGCGGCGGTCCATGCAACACCACACTCGCACATGATCTATAGAGGGCAATCTAGGAATTCTACCTGATTTGACGAACGTCTTTCACTAAAATTTGATCAAACGGCTGAAATTCATGCGCTGACGAACGGTGGATGCAGCCCTCGATCAAGATCCAATGGTCTGAATGGTTCCTAATTTTTAATTAAAAGCCTGAAGCCCTTCAGAAGTAGATCCAATGGCCTAGAATCCATCTAAAGGCTGATCTGATGGCTGCCATGAATTCCTACTTGATCTGGGATATTTTAGAGGGTTTTTAAGTGATTTTTGATGCATTTGATCACCATCCAACGGCCAGAATGATCCAGGCCTTATTTGAGTTGTTCCAAGAGTTCTATATCCTAATGTCAGTGGGAATTTTTATTGAAGCAGCACCTCTTAGCCTATAAAAAGGGGGCTGCATGCTGTTGCCGAAGGGAGACAGAGAGAAAAAAATATAGAGGATTTTGGGGAGAGAGTTTTAAGAGAGAGCCTAGGAATAGGGAATGATAGAGAGCTTTGAGAGAGAGAGTTTTGAATAGAGAGTTTTGAAAGAGAGTTTTGAGAAAAAGAAGAGAAAGGGCTTTTTTTTTTTCTTCTTCTGATAATCAAGACATCGATCAAGGAGCTTCTCTTCTTCTTCATCAAGTTTTCCACATCAAGAGCAACGGACAACCAATTTCAGTAATTAAACAGTCTAATTTCTTCATCTTTTTTTTTTATTTACTATTTTTGAACCTATTATTATGAACTAAATTTTTTTTACTAAGGCTAAGGTGTAGCCACTCTTTTGATGCAATATTCAGTATGATTTATTTTTAATTTTAAATTTTATTCATGAGGAGTATATAAATCTGATCTTAATGCTTTTAGATTACTGGCCATCTTCTAATTGATCTGATGAACATAGATGTTACGAACCAAGTACATCTATGTTATTGCTTCTTGATTATATACCTTGTATTATGAATCAAATTAGAATTCATATGCATGTGGAAATTTTAGTGCGCTTTGGACGCAGCGTATTTTAATTAAAGGATTTCACAAAACTTAATGCATTAATATTTATTTAAATTACACCTGGATCCAAAGGATAATTAATAAATATTGATAGTTTTGCTATGCCTGGACCAAAGGGTAGTGAATAAACTTAGGAGACTCCACCGTCATATGAAATAAAATTAATCTAATAATCTGAATATTGTATTGACTGAGTTGGTGAATCGATTGCCTTAGTAATCCATTGCTCTTAAGTTTAAAATCCTAATAATTACACTCTCTCTATTTTCTTAAAATTTTTAAATATTTTTTTATTTTGTTCTTTAATTTCTTATTCTCATAAATCGATCTTCTAAACAAAGCATAGAAAAGGGCTTCTCAATACTTATTTTCCAATCCTCTAGGGATGATACTCTACTTATTTACTTTATTACTTGATCGACTGGTGTACTTGCCATAGCTATAGATTAGCACGCATCAAGTTTTTGGCACTGTTGTCAAGGATTGTATCTAAAATAATATTAAAATTTTGATCCTAGCTTTATTTTAGAATTTTATTTTTAATTTTTATTCTTACTTTATTTTTCAAAAAAAAAAAATTCAATGCACGACACATACTAGACATAATAACTTACTATCTTTAAATCCAGAAATTGAAAGAACCATCAGAAGACTACAACAAAAAAGAAACATGGCAGCTGAAGATCCTAACAACATTAATCTAGGATTGGATATGACGATTGAGGGATAGCATGAAGTTATTCGACCAGTACATCATCCATTAAATGATTACATCACACCATCTATAGCCGATGCAACTTTGAGCATCAGGAGACCGCCTATGCGAGCAAACAACTTCAAAATAAAATTGATGATGATCCAGATGATTTAATCAACTGTCCAATTCAGTGGACACGTGCATGATAATCTGAATGCCCATATTTCTAACTTTCTTGAACTTTATGATACTTTTAAAATTAATGGGGTGTCGAATGATGCTATTAGATTAAAGTTATTTTCTTTCTCTTTACGGGGTAAAGCTAAAAATTGGCTTTATTCTTTTTCTATAGGTTCTATCACAACTTGGGATGTCCTAGCCCAAAAATTCTTAGCCAAGTACTTTTCACCTTCCAAGACTGCCAAGATGCGCAACGATATCACTTCTTTTATGCAGATGGACATGAAGATACTATATAAGGCTTGGGAGCATTTCAAGGAACTGCTAAGGAGATGTCCACATCATCAACTATCCGTATGGCTTCAGGTATAAACTTTCTATAATGGTTTATCTCCTACTAATCATTCTATGATTGATGCAGTAGCAGGAGGAACCATTAATCAAAAAATGGAGGAAGAAGCCTTTGATCTGATCGATGAGATGGCATCAAATAGCTATCAGTGGCAGACAAAACACATGATGCCAAAAAGATCAGCAGCTGTGTAGGAAGTAGATTGTGTGCCAATCTTACTAGCTGAAATTGCAGCCCTTAGAGTCGAAGTCAACAACTTGAAGGAAATAGCTATGCATGTTCAGAGCATCACTTATGACCTATGTGGAGGAGGACACGATACAAGCAATTGCCAGACAGATAATCCTTTTGCTAAAGCAACTGATACAGCTAATTATGTTAATAATTTTTTCATACCGCAATAAAATAATCCCTACTCCAACACATACAATCAAGGGTGGAGGCAGCACCCAAATTTCTCATGGAGCAATCAAAATGCAACACAACAGCCATCCCTGGGGTTCCAAGTACCTGAAAAGAAGTCCAACATGGAGGAGCTGATGGTCAAATTTATGCAAAACCAAGAAGCAACTATAAAAAATTTGGAAGCCAAACTTAGACAGGACCAAGCAGCAGCAATTCAAAACTTGGAGATACAAATAGGTCAAATGACTAAGATAATCTCTGAGAGACCTCAGGGATCCTTGCCCAGTAACATGGAGACCAATCCAAGGGCGCAAGTCAATGCTATCATCCTAAGAAATGGTAAAAAGCTGGAGGAGCCACATCAAAAGAAAGAGACTGAAGAGTCAACTATAAATAAAGAACCATCAATAAAAATTCGTCAGTCACCAAAACAACCAGCAGATGGATGGTCTCCAGGTATATAGTTTGCCGATCCAAATGTGAAGCCTTATGTGCCACCACTATTGTTCCCAGAGAGATAAATACAGTATTCAAATAAGAAATTTTCTAATTTTTTTAAAATTTTAAAGAATTTATATATTAATATTCCTTTTGTAGATGCTATCACTCACATACCCAGGTATGCCAAGTTTCTCAAAGAAACTCTAACAAATAAAAAAAGCTAAAGAAGCATGAGAGAATAAATTTGAATGAAGAATGCTCAACAATACTTCAAAATAAATTATCATAAAAGCTAAAAGATCCAGGGAGTTTTACTATCCCTTGCATTATTGGTAATTATAGTTTTGATAAAGTTTTATGTGATCTAGGAGCAAGTATTAATCTCATATCTTTTTCTATTTTCAAGAAGCTTGGTCTAGGAGAACCAAAGCCTACCACTATTACTCTTCAATTAGCCAATAGATCCATCCAATATCCAAGAGGTATAGTGGAGGATGTCTTGGTAAAGGTAAACAAGTTTATTTTTTTTGTTGATTTTATTGTTCTTGATATGGAAGAAGATTATGATGTACCCCTTATTTTAGGAAGACCCTTTTTAGCTATTGGAGGAGCTTTAATAGATGTTCAACAAGAAAAATTAATTCTTAGAGTCCAAGATGAATAAGTTACTTTTAATATTTTCAAAGATACTAAACATCCTGATGATAATCCAACTTATTTTCTAATTGATATTATTGACAATTCATTATATGAAAATTTTGTAGAAAACAAGTTTGAGACTATGAAAGCTAGCAATGTCCAATTGAAAGAGGGCTCGACCAAACATGAAAGTATTTCAATTGAAGTGGCACCGGATTGATTCAACTCAAAACTCAAAAAAAGTCAAGCTAAAGACCATAAAACAGAACTACTAGATAGGTTATTTCTTTTCTTTTTAGTTTTAATCATTTTTTTTTATTTTTCAGTAATTTGTTGTTGCTCTTTTACTACTTTGGTGTGTATGTTCAATTTTGCAGAGAAAAATCAATGAAAGCTCAAGCAAAATTTCAAAACTTCAAAGAACCAAACTGAACCAAATCAGGTGTATTCCTTCCTATCCTTTATTGCATCCTTTATTTTTCTTTCTTCATTGAGACAATGTAGAATAAGTTAGGGGGTAAAAATATATATATATATATTTTAATCATGTGTCAAGAAGAAAATCTTGAGCAAGATAGACTGGAGAAACGATAAAAGATAGAAGTATCTGCTAATGAATGTAACAAGTTAAAGAAATAGATTAGTTGGTTAGACTTTTAGCAGCCTACTTAGGTCATCAAAAGACTATTAGCACTTTTAATTGCACATACACACTAACAAAGCAAAGTAGGTATTAATTATAAGGCCAACTGAGGATTCAATTATCACTGAAAATTGGTAATTAATATACATTCTAATCAAAAAAACTTAAATTTAAGGAAAAAGCTACCTGCCTAAAAATAAAGTGCAAAAGATAGAGTATATGTGGACTGCCCAAAACCTAGTAATTAGGTCTCTGCACTTAGGTCAAGTGTGAAAAATTACGTAAAATGGTGGAGGAAAGGCCAAAATGCTCAGCACATCAAAAAAAAAAAGGCAGTGTGAAAGCTACCTTAATTCATGAGTATAAAATTGAGAATGTATAGAAAATTGACCAAAATAAGTGATAAGAGAGGATACTTTTGTCCTTTAATTTAACACTAAAATGCTAAAGTTAGTCATCATGAACATAAGTGCTGTAGATCTTTGATGTACTCTAAGAAAGTTTTTAATTGCATTGACTGCAAAATTTACTTATGAAGCTCAATGCTTAGTTAGCGATATTTTTTAAACTTTTTGATCTTTAATTCTAGATTTTATCTTTTTGATAGATAATCTTATTAAAATATGGTATTAAATAAAATATTACAAAGAAACTAGCAATGATTAAGTTGGAGGGTGTGATAAGTAGTAAAAATACACTAATAAAAGTATTAAATTATAAAATAAATTAATCTATTTTTAAGAAATTGATACTTTTATTAATCTTATGTAGAAAAAAAGGCCACTAATATGAAGATCTTATTTTTCTGATTTAGATGAAATAAATTTCAAACAAAACGGACTTCAAATGAGCCCGAAATTAAATTTCAAAGAAAATAAAAAAAGAGAGAGCCGGTCCGGTTCAAATTGATTTAGAAAAACTGGCTTAGCAGATCGACCAGCCCAACTGTACTCAGATCAACCGTTGATGCCACGCTTATGCCAAGCTGACGTCAATATTTTTCATGGTGCATGGTGGACCATCATAGAGGACATTTCAGGGATTTCACAGGAAGAAGCACGCTCCAATTGGCTGAAGAAAGCGGCGATCCACGCAACACCGGGCTCACGCATGGTCTACAGAGGGTAATCTAGAAATTCTACCTGATCCGATGGATGCCTTTCACTGAGATTTGATCGAATGGCTGAAACTCGTGCACTGACGAATGGTGGATGCAGCCCCCGGTCAAGATACAATGGTCTAAATGGTTCTTGATTTTTAATTAAAAGCCTGAAGCCCTTCAGAAGTAGATCCGATGGCCTAGAATTCATCTAAAGGCTGATCCGATGGCTTCCATGAATTCCTACTTGATCTAGGATATTTTAGAGGATTTTTAAGTGATTTTTTATGCATTTGATCACCATACAATGGCCAGAATGATCCAAGCCTTATTTGAGTTGTTCCAGGAGTTCTAAATCCTAATGTCAGTGGAAATTTTCATCGAAGCAGCACCTCTTAGCCTATAAAAAGGGGGCTGCATGCTGTTACCGAAGGGAGACAGAGAGAAAAAAATATAGAGGGTTTTAGGGAGTGAGTTTTAAGAGAGAGCCTGGGAACAGGGAATAATAAAGAGCTTTAAGAGAGAGTTTTGAATAGAGAGTTTTGAGAGAAAGAAGAGAAAGGGCTTTTCTTTTTCTTTTCTTCTTCTGATAATCAAGACATCAATTAAGGAGCTTCTCTTCTTCTTCATCAAGTTTTCCACACCAAAAGCAATGAACAACCAATTTCAGCAATTAAATAGTCTAATTTCTTCTTTTTTTTATTTGCTATTTTTGAACTTGTTATCATGAACTAAATTATCTTTTACTTGAAGGAAAATCCTGATTTTCCGGACTAGGTTCGTTCAAATCTGATCAGATCGAGAGATATATTTTAAAATTTTTTTCTCGATTTCAATCAGATCTGGGATGTTTCAGATCTAATTTTATTATTTTAATAATAAAAATAAAATAAAAATAAATTAAATCAAATTTAATTTACCTGATTTGGGTAATCCTATTACCCTGTTGATGATCCTGTTTGCAGCGGAAGGTTCTGGATCTAGCCACGCAAGCGCCTGGCCTCTCCGGTATCCACTCGGGCTGGATCTGGAGATCCTCTTCTTCTCTATCACACCTCCAAAAATTAGATCTGGATCTGATCTGGAGGATCTTCAAAACTCCTTTTGAAGATCTGCAGTCGTCCTTTGCAGCAGTACAGCCTTCTTGCTTTTGATCGCCTTTCTTTGATCTGGATCGCACCAACCAAGGTCCAAAACTCCTTTTGGACGTGGAGAGCAAGGGGAGAAGATGGTTTGGCATGGAGGAAGAGGGGAGAGGCAGCCTTGGGGCATGGGGAACTTTGATCTCAATTCAATTTTTTTTTTTTTTTTGAGTTGGGCATAGGGTCTTATTTATAGACTGACTGTGATCCAGCTTCTCTTATTCCCAACCAATCACAACCCTTTGTGAAATCAGATCTAAATATGATTGGTGGGAATAGAGTCCCCTGGATTCCTACTTAGAGGGTGCCTAAGACCAGTCAAAGTTGGTTTTAGGGAGAACTCTAATTGGAATCCAAAAGAGAGGTGGAGTCCTTGTCCAACAAGGACTCCAAGACTCCTCCAAACTTGGGCTCACGCCACCCTTGGCGTGCGCCCTCCTCCTTGCCAGGTTCTGGCAGGGGGACAGGCCCCCACCAGCTCTCCAATAGGTGCATGACATGTGGTCAAAAGTCAAAGGGTCAATGGTCAACGTTTGACCAGTCAAAGGTAGACTTTTGACCAAAGTCAAAGAACAAGAAATGGCAGATGACCAAAAATGGCAGGTAATGTCTTACAAATAAGACAACCTTTTCTGACTTGGACAACCTTCAGTCAGACCATATGAAGGCCTCTGATTGAGCACAAACTCCTTTGGCTCAGACAGGACAACTTATTTATGATAGCAAAAGAAGAACGTTAGGTTCAATCGAGTGCTAGCACGATTTTCTTGAACCTAATTGAATCTCATTCAGATCAATTGAACTAGATCAGTTCAATTGATGATCACCAGATTCAAATCCTTGTTTGTGTGACCCAGTTAGGTTCAGTTCTGTATGGTAATGGGATATGTCATGATCTCTATCATCGACATCATCGAAACTCCTTTCGATGGATCAGAACTCTTCTGATTCGAACAGCTAGAATGATCGATCATCTAAATCATTCTAATTGCTCCCAAAATCCACCAGTGACACCTAGCAGTATATGGTGGCAACCCATCAGAGCTGAATGCGAACCTCTTGGTGCAGCTACCTGTGTGATTAAGTTCTTCTATCTTGAGCCTCGATCAGATTAGGATTAAGGTAAACTCGTCAAACCCTAGTCTCTGTCATATGATGTAATCATTCGATTCAAGTCCAATGTGAAAATCTAAATAGAAACTCTTTCTATTATTTCACTCTACCATGGCCATGGATTTCTGGACTTGATTCTCATGATCATCATAGGGCTGCTCCTCTACCACCGAGGTAGATAGATTCCATCTTGATGTCATCCAGTTCCTACAATGAACATGTCATAGCCAACATACACCTCAGGGTTCCATATGGCTAGGAGACCGAGTAATGGTGTAGTCAAACTATAACACCCTCAAGGTGAACTGCCGATGCATCTCAGGTCAAAGAACCAGACACACTACTGCAGCATCGAGTCAGTCATTGACGAGAAGGTAGACTCCCTAATGATTACTCGAGGTGGTCACGCTCAGTGCCCTCGTTCTCTAACGAGTACCTGTACTCTCGCTCCGGTGTCTCCACACCGTAGACTCAAGACTCATCTACTAAAGAGAAGCGATTGTACACCAACCTTCCGGATCAATCACCATCCTCGTGATGATCCTATGGTCGGGAGCAATTTATGAGTTAATAATGATTATTCATGTCTTAAATTTTCAACTCTTGAAAATATGAATTATCATTGCCATTAACTCAAAGGATGTATCACAGACACTAAATACACATATGTGATAGAAAATAATCCCATTTATTGCATTTTAGTCAAAATTACAATTTTGCCCCTAGAAGTGTATTACAAGTGTCAGCCAATTCTGGCTTCTAGGGCACATATATCTAACAATCTCCCACTTGTCCTAAAGCCAATTGGCTACAAGTCTAAGTCCCATCTTCTCAAGGTGGGCTTCGATCTTCTGCTGGCCCAACGGCTTTGTAAGTGGGTCTGCCACATTATCTGCGGAGTTGACTCTCTTGACCTCGACATTAACCCTTTTCAAGATAATCACGGATGAGGTGATATCGCCGCTCAATATGCTTGGATTTCTGGTGAGACCTCGGCTCCTTAGCAAGGGCTATGGCGCCATTATTGTCGCAGTATAGAGGAATGGCATCTGATGGCATTACTCTAATTTCTGCAGCAAACTTCTTGTACCAGAATGCTTCTTTGCAGCCTCTGATGCAGCGATATATTCTGCTTCCATGGTAGAATCTACTATCACCGTTTGCTTGGAACTCTTTCAGCTGACAGCTCCACCATTGCACACAAACAGACTTCCAGATGTCGACTTTCGATCATCTATATCGGACATGAAATCCGAGTCTGTGTATCCCTGAACTTGGAGTTCTCCGTTACCAAAGACCAACATCATATCCTTAGTTCTTCTCAAGTACTTAAGGATACATTTCACAGAAGTCCAGTGTTCTTCACCTGGATTTGACTGATATCTGCTTGTGAAACTCACAGCATGGGCTATATCAGGTCGTGTACATAGCATGGCATACATGAGGCTCCCTATTGCAGAAGCATAAGGGATCTTGCTCATGCGTTCTATTTCCTTAGGTGTGCTAGGGCACATCTTCTTGGAAAGATGAATACCATGTCTGAAGGGTATTAATCCCCTCTTAGAGTTTTCCATACTAAACCTCTTTAGTACTTTCTCTATGTACATCTTTTGTGAAAGTCCTAGCATCCTATTCGGTCTATCCCTATAGACCTTAATTCCTAGAATAAAAGATGCTTCACCTAGGTCTTTCATGGAGAATTTCTTGGACAACCACATCTTGACAGATGTTAACATGGGAATATCATTCCCAATAAGGAGGATGTCATCCACGTACAATACGAGAAAGACAACAGCGCTCCCACTGACCCTTTTGAAAACACACGGTTCCTCTTCGTTTTTGATGAAACCAAACATTTTGATCACATCATTGAAACGAGTATTCCAGCTTCGAGATGCTTGCTTAAGTCCATATATGGACCTTTGCAGCTTGCAAACCTTGTGATCAGTATCACTGGATGTGAAATCTAGCGGCTGTTCCATATAGATATCTTCCTCAATATATCCATTCAAGAATGCCGTTTTCAAGTCCATTTGCCATATTTCGTGATCGAAATAGGCCACAATGGCAAGCAATGTGCGGATGGATTTTAGCATAGCCACTGGAGAAAAGGTATCCTGATAGTCAATGCCTTCGCATTGACTATAACCTTTTGCCACTAGTCTAGCCTTGAATGTCTCCACATTCCCATCTGCACCAATCTTTCTCTTGAAGATCCATTTACATCCAATAGGTACTCTACCTTCTGGTGGATCTACCAAGATCTAGACTTGGTTTGAGTGCATCGAGTCAATTTCTGACTGCATTGCCTCTAGCTATTTCTCGGAGTCGATATCTGATATCGCCTCGTTGTAGGTTTTGGGATCATCACTATGAGCACCATTACCTACGAGGAACATTTTCTCTACATCCTCTGAAACAATACCTAAGTATCTTTCAGGGGGACGGGAAACTCTTTCCGATCTATGAGGTGGAGGAGGTAGTGTTCTTATTGGCTCAACCTGATTTGGTTCCACTTGGTCCTTAGCTCGTTCTGCTTGTGAGACTTTCTCATCAAGCTTGATCTGTTTTCCAATGTCGCTATCTTGAATAAAATGTTTTTCAAGAAAGATGGTATGTCGACTCACAATCACATTGTGGTCTTCTGGAATGTAGAAATAGTATCCTAATGACTCTTTAGGATATCCTATGAATCGAGCTCTGAAGGACCTAAACTCTAACTTATCCGCTTGTTGTCTTTTGACATGAGCTGGACAACCCCAAATTTTGAGATGACTCAGACTTGGTTTCGTGCCATGCCATATCTCATACGGTGTGGTAGGAACGATTTTAGAGGGAACCCTATTCAGTAAATAGATTGAAGTTAACAATGAGTATCTCCAAAGAAAATCAGGGAGGTCTGTGAAGCTCATCATGGACCGAACCATATTTAATAAGGTCCGATTTCTCCGTTCTGAAACCCCGTTGAGTTGAGGTGTTCCTGGTGGAGTCCATTGAGAGACTATGCTATTTTCCTTGAGATAGTCTAGGAATTTCCGACTATGGTATTCACCTTCTCGATCTGATCGAAGAACCTTAATGGATTTTTTAGTTTATTTTTCTACTTCATGTCTGAATTCTTTGAACTTTTCGAAGGCTTCAGACTTGTGTCTCATAAGATACACATACCCATACCTAGATAGATCATCGGTAAAGATAATGAAGTAGACAAAATTGCCTCTAGCCGGCACATCAAATGGGCCGCACACATCTGTATGTACTAGGGCAAGGAGATCTGTGGCCCTCTCCCCATGTCCAATAAAAGGGAGTTTAGTCATTTTGCCTTGAAGATAGGATTCACAAATTGGATATGACTCGGAAGTCAATGGACTCAATAGCCCATTTTTCTCCAATTTGTTGATCCTATCTTCTGCTATATGACCTAATCTCAGGTGCCATCGATATCTGTCGTTTGGACTATCCCTAGGTCGTTTGGCATTCACGTTTTACTCGACAGTTAGAACAGGTACATCAATATGTAGCTGATAAAGATCATTAATGAGGAAACCATTTGCAATTTTATTTCTTTCATAAAGAATGTTATAATGGTCCTTAAAGAAGGTGATCATATAACCTTCTTGTGCTAAGCATGAAACAGAAATCAAATTCCTGCTAGCTGCAGGCACAAAATAACAGTCTTGTAAAACTAAGTCTAAACCAGATGGTAATCACAGAGGATATGTTCCCACGGCTACTGCAGCAACTCTTGCTCCATTACCGATGCATAGGATCATGTCTCCATCCCTCAGCCTCCTGCTATCCTCAAGATCCTGCATAGAAGTGCATAGATGAGCACTAGAACTAGAGTCAAGCACCCAACTAGATGCAGAAGAAACCGTAAGGTTAGACTCAATAACGAGCATACCTCCAGAAGGACCTTCCTTCTTGTTCTTTAGGGTGGCCAGGTAAGTAGGGCAGTTTCGCTTCCAATGGCCGTCGCTGTTGCAATGGAAATACTTTCCTTTGACATCGGCCTTTTTCTTCGGCTCTGCTTTCTTCTTCTTAGATCCTTCCATCTTTTGCTTTTTCACAAACTTCTTTTTTTTTCCATAAGACTTTCTTTTGGAAGAAGTCCATTCCTTAGCAAAAACTGAGCCTTTAGAACCTTTCATAGAAAGCTCAGCGGTAACCAGCATATTCATTAACTCGGCCAAGGAATTCTGAAGTTTATGCATGTGGTAATTCATGATGAATTGCCCATATGCATCAGTCAAGGATTGCAGAATAATATCATTTTGCAGGTCCAAGTCTAACTTCACACCGAGCTTCTTAAGCTCTTCCATGTCCTTGATCATTGTCAGATAGTGATCTTGGACTGACTGCCCATCACGCATCTTAGCCTTAAAAAGTCATTTTGTGACTTGATATTTGGCCGCCCAACTCTGTTCACCAAACATTTCCTGCAGGTGAGCCAACATTTGGCGAGCAGTCCCGATATCCTCATGTTGGCGCTGGAGCTCATCAGACATCGAGCCCAACATGTAATATCTAGCCTTATTATCTTCGTCAATCCATTTTTTCAGAGACGCTCTCTATTCAACAGATGGACGGGCTGGTAAGGTGGGAGGATCCTGGTCCAAAAATGGGTTAACTTCTCAGAACCCAAAATAATTTTGTAGTTCCTGAGCCAATCTTTATAATTGGGTCCAATCAGTCTATGTGTGTCCAGGATACGTGCCAATGGGTTGGACGCAGATATATTCCTGTAGAGAGTCAAAGATTCTAGTTAGATACTATAATTTTGATTTGACTAATTTGTTTAGAAATTTTATTTTTAAACAAATTAGCTCCCACTATTTTCTCGGATCCCTATACTCCCTCTGTAAAGATGTGAAAATCTTCACGATTAATGATTTCTAGTGGGCGGTGCGGTCTCACCAACTGACTCATCACCTCACCTAACAGTTATTGGTGATGGGTTAGCCAATGAGTGAACAACTCTTGTTCAATGATTCTCTAATCATGGTGCACCCGAACTTGGTCTCTAATTCATGAATCTCACCGTATCTGGAATATTGATCCACTCCTTAGTTAAGTCAGACCCACCATTTGCATAGACTGGGTTCCTAATTGAGTCTCTCACCATATCCGAAATATTGAGCTCAACTCATCCTCCAGCCCATAGCATCCAATGCCTAATAGACATGGTTGCATCTTCACGGTGCAACTGAGCCACTGTATCCAGTCGAGAACAATCAACCCCGGGAAGGGCCCGCACATCTACAATGGTGGAAGACCTCCGACTTAATCTTTTCTTAGGGAGAATTGATTCAGGTCTCATTAAACTAGACTTGGCTCAGTCATAACAATTATGACTAACGTAGTGGCATGGGTTAGCTCGGATTATTGACCACCTCAGATCAGAACTGTGTCAACAGATATGGCCAGGTAAGTGAGACCGGTGGAAGGAATATGCCATTAACTCATACAAGAATGCATTCAGATCGAGTAGCGTCCAATTAAAAACCAGTCGGTCGTCTATGCCAAACTTACCTTAGACACCAAATTGTTGAGCCAGAACCAATTGGATTAGCCTACAATCCAGACTCTAACCTCTGAGCCTAATTAGGTCTTGCTTGATCGTGACTCGATCTTGACCCAGACTTAATCCTATTAGGCTGGTCAATTTAAGCATTGTTGATCCCATCTAACCAACTCTTGATTCGGTTTGATCAACCACTTAGACCTAATTGAGCTACCCAAGCCCGAACCCAGTATTATGAATATGTCTTAGATCTAAAATTCTCAATTTTAGACCTAATTAATATTCCATAAACTTAATTCTTAATTAAGTAGGGTTCATAAACAAAATATGCATAATAAATCCTAGGGTTTTAGGATCTAGGGTTTTGCAGAAAGTAAGTTTTGGATTTTTGATTAAGAATGAACACGCAGCACCCCTACACATCATAAGAACACCCCATCGAATGGAAAGAGAGGGCTTTAAATCCTTCTTCATTCTTATGATCGGACGGCCAAGAGGAACGCCTTAATCAGGAACATTCAATACTACAAAACAATATCAGATCTATATCATATATCTCATATATAAAGTAGATCTAATCATGACATATTTTGCATACATCTCATGTATCAAATCATGCATATTTTTAGATCTAAATTATCTCATAATAATCTAAAAAATTAGATTTAAATTGATCTAATCAAAATAAATTCTAATCTAGATAATTATGTAGAACTATTCTACAACTAGTCTAGACATGCATCAATCATATCTCATATGATATTCAAAATTAAATAATTTTTATTTGCTATCTTTTAGATGTTATTATAACACTTATAATATCAAAAAATAGTAAATAAAAAGATCTAAAATATGATTTAATCAGATTAAATCAAGAACATGCAAAACTATTCTATAGAACTATTCTATTCTAGAACTAGTCATGCATATCTTCTAATTTTAGATCCAAATTATTTAATTTTAATTTTTTCTGATTTCAGATCTGATCACATCTCATGTGACATCTGAAATTACTTATTTTTTGATTAAAATAAATTCAAAATCAGATCTAAATAATTTTAGAACCATGGCTCTGATACCAGTTGAAGGAAAATCCTGATTTTTCGGACTAGGTTCGTTCAAATCTGATCAGATCGAGAGATATATTTTAAAATTTTTCTCTCAATCCCAATTAGATCTGGGATGTTTTAGATTTGATTTTATTATTTTAATAATAGAAATAAAATAAAGATAAATTAAATCAAATTTAATTTACCTGATTTGGGTAATCCTATTACCCTGTTGATGATCCTGTTTGCAGCGGAAGGTTCTGGATCTAGCCACGCAAGCGCCTGGCCTCTACCGATATCCACTCAGGCTGGATCTAGAGATCCTCTTCTTCTCTATCACATTTCCAAAAATTAGATCTGGATCTAATCTGGAGGATCTTCAAAACTTCTTTTGAAAATCTGCAGTCGTCCTTTGCAGCAGTGCAGCCTTCTTGCTTTTGATCGCCTTTCTTTGATCTGGATCGCACCAACCAAGGTCCAAAACTCCTTTTGGATGTGGAGAGCAAGGGGAGAAGATGGTTTGGCATGGAGGAAGAGGGGAGAGGCAGCCTTGGGGCATGAGGAACTTTGATCTCAATTCATTTTTTTTTTTTTTTTTTTGAGTTGGGCACAGGGTCTTATTTATAGACTGATTGTGATCCAGCTTCTCTTATTCCCAACCAATCACAACTCTTTATGAAATCAGATCTAAATCTGATTGGTAGGAATAGAGTCCCCTGGATTCCTACTTAGAGGGCACCTAAGACCAGTCAAAGTTAGTTTTAGGGAGAACTCTAATTGGAATCCAAAAGAAAGGTGGAGTCCTTGTCCAACAACGACTCCAAGACTCGCCCAAATTTGGGCTCACACCACCCTTGGCGTGTGCCCTCCTCCTTGTCAGGTTCTGGCAGGTGGACAGGCCCCCACCAGCTCTCCAATAGGTGCATGACATGTGGTCAAAAGTCAAAGGATCAATGGTCAACGTTTGACCAGTCAAAGGTAGACTTTTGATCAAAGTCAAAGAACAAGAAATGGCAGGTGACCAAAAATGGCAGGTAATGTCTTACAAATAAGACAACCTTTTCTGACTTGGACAACCTCCAGTCAAACCATATGAAGGTCTCTGATTGAGCACAAACTCCTTTGGCTCAGACAGGACAACTTATTTATGATAGCAAAAGAAGAACGTTAGGTTCAATCGAGTGCTAGCACGATTTTCTTGAACCTAATTGAATCTCATTCAGATCAATTGAACTAGATCAGTTCAATTGATGATCATCAGATTCAAACCCTTGATTTGTGTGACCCAGTTAGGTTCAGTTCTGTATGGTAATGGGATATGTCATGATCTCTATCATTGACATCATCGAAACTCCTTTCGATGGATCAGAACTCTTCTGATTCGAACAGCTAGAATGATCGATCATCTAAATCATTCTAATTGCTCCAAAATCCACCAGTGACACCTAGCAGTATATGGTGGCAACCCATCAGAGCTAAATGTGAACCTCTTGGTGCAGCTACCTATGTGATTCAGTCCTTCTATCTTGAGCTCCGATCAGATTAGGGTTAAGGTAAACTCGTCAAACCCTAGTCTCTGTCATATGATGTAATCATTCGATTCAAGTCCAATGTGAAAATCTAAATAGAAACTCTTTCTATTATTTCACTCTACCATGGCCATGGATTTTTGGACTTGATTCTCATGATCATCATAGGGCTGCTCCTCTACCACCGAGGTAGATAGATTCCATCTTGATGTCATCCAGTTCCTACAATGAACATGTCATAGCCAACATACACCTTAGGATTCCATATGGCTAGGAGATCCGAGTAATGGTGTAGTCAAACTATAACACCCTCAAGGTGAACTGCCGATGCATCTCAGGTCAAAGAACCAGACATACTACTACAGCATCGAGTCAGTCATCGACGAGAAGGTAGACTCCCTAATGACTACTCGAGGTGGTCACGCTCAGTGCCCTCGTTCTCTAACGAGTATCTATACTCTCGCTTCGGTGTCTCCACACCGTAGACTCAAGACTCATCTACTAAAGAGAAGCAATTGTACACCAATCTTTCGGATCAATCACCATCCTCGTGATGATCCTATGGTCGGAAGCAATTTATGAGTTAATAATGATTATTCATGTCTTAAATTTTCAACTCTTGAAAATATGAATTATCATTGCCATTAACTCAAAGGATGTATCACAGATACTAAATACACATATGTGATAGAAAATAACCCATTTATTGCTTTTAGTCAAAATTACAATTTTGCCCCTAAAAGTGTATTACAAGTGTCAGCCAATTCTGGCTTCTAGGGCACATATATCTAACAATCTCCCACTTGTCCTAAAGCCAATTGGCTACAAGTCTAAGTCCCATCTTCTCAAGGTGGGCTTCGATCTTCTACTGGCTCAACGGCTTTGTAAGTGGGTCTGCCACATTATCTGCGGAGTTGACTCTCTTGACCTCGACATAATCCTTTTCAAGATAATCGCGGATGAGGTGATATCGCTGCTCAATATGCTTGGATTTTTGGTGAGACCTTGGCTCCTTAGCAAGGGCTATGGCACTATTATTGTCGCAGTATAGAGGAATGGCATCTGATGGCATTACTTTGATTTCTACAGCAAACTTCTTATACCAGAATGCTTCCTTTGCAGCCTTTGATGCAGCGATATATTCTGCTTCCATGGTGGAATCTACTATCACCATTTGCTTGAAACTCTTCCAGCTGACAGCTCCACCATTGCACACAAACAGACTTTCAGATGTCGACTTTCGATCATCTATATCGGACATGAAATCTGAGTCTATGTATCCCTGGACTTGGAGTTCTCCGTTACCAAAGACCAGCATCATATCCTTAGTTCTTCTCAAGTACTTAAGGATACATTTCACAGAAGTCCAGTGTTCTTCATCTGGATTTGACTAATATCTGCTTGTGACACTCACAGCATGGGCTATATCAGGTCGTGTACATAGCATGGCATACATGAGGCTCCCTATTGCAGAAGCATAAGGGATCTTGCTCATGCATTCTATTTCCTTAGGTGTGCTAGGGCACATCTTCTTGGAAAGATGAATACCATGTTTGAAGGGTATTAATCCCCTCTTAGAGTTTTCCATACTGAACCTCTTTAGTACTTTCTCTATGTACATCTTCTGTGAAAGTCCTAGCATCCTATTCGGTCTATCCCTATAGACCTTAATTCCTAGAATAAAGGATGCTTCACCTAGGTCTTTCATGGAGAATTCCTTGGACAACCACATCTTGACTGATGTCAACATGGGAATATCATTCCCAATAAGGAGGATGTCATCCACATACAATATGAGGAAGACAACAGCGCTCCCACTGATCCTTTTGAAAACACACGGTTCCTCTTCATTTTTGATGAAACCAAATATTTTGATCACATCATTGAAACGAGTGTTCCAGCTCCGAGATGCTTGCTTAAGTCCATATATGGACCTTTGCAGCTTGCAAACGAGTGTTCAAAAGCAATTTAAATCAAGATCAAAAGAGCATGTTCGATGATAAATTTCTCTTAAAAATGGCCTTGGAGCATTTTCGAGATGTCTCTAAAAATTTATGAGATGTCTCCTGATGTTTGGCATGATGAAATAGGGCACTAGCATAGTTTCGAGAGGTCTCAAGTTAAGCTCGAGATATCTCCATCATAGAAAATTAAAATATCATTTTTGTGCTCTAAGATCGAGATGTCTTGAAGAATTCTCGAGAGGTCTCAAGTCTGTAGTAAGACGTCTTTTACAAAACCAAGTGGTCTCGATCTCAGACGACAAGTTTATTTTAGAAAGCTGATTTTCAAGCATCTAAGAATGAGACATCTCCTGATCGAACTGAGAGATCTCAAAGTGCAACGAGATGTCTCGTGACAATCCAAGAGGTCTTAAAACTCGATGACACCTTTTCAATGGATAGTTTCAGACTTTTTTTTTGCCTCCAACGGCTATTTCTCACCTCCAATGGTCAGATTCAGCCTATTTCTGCACTCTAATCATTTCAGGTATGATGAAAATAATCTAGATATAAAAGAGAAGTAGCAATATCCCTTGATCATCAAGAAAAAGAGAGAAAAAGCAAGAACGCCCAATTTTAATGAACAAACATCTTCCATCAAAGTTCTCTCAAGCATTAAAATATCCTCAATAGCAATAACTCCTAGCAATTAAAGAGGCAACCAACGAACTACATCAATAACATTTCAGCTCAATTTAAGGAGCATGTTGTGTTGTACAAATTCTTTTTTCCCTCTTTGTGTACTCGATTTTAGTAGGGGCTAAAACTAAGGGTTTGGGTGTTTGCATTTCCTTTATTGGTTTGTATTGCTTTGACTGAAAGTTGTAAAGGTTGTGATTAGTGAACCTAGAAAAAAATCAACTGGGTTTGGGATAGTGAGCCCGAAAAAACTATCTGGCTATAATCTTGAAAGATTATAGTAAAATTTCTAAGAATCTTGCTGGGAGAGTGGACGTAGGTAATGGGAGTGCACCAAACTATTATAAAAGTTTCTTGTTTGTATATGTGCTTTTCTCTTGCTTCTCATTGCTCTCATAACTCACTCATCTAGCATTCAAATAGTTTATTTTTGCATATATTTGTTTTAAATTTTTAAAACCTAATTCACCCCCCTCCTTTTGGGTTGTCTAGCTAGGCAACAAGCAAGAAGGGTTTAAAGGCCCTCTCTTTCCATTCGATAAGATGCTCTTATGGCACGTAGAGGTACCATGTATTTATCCTTAATCAAAAATCAAAAATTTAATTTTTTGCAAAATCCTAGATCCTAAAATTCTAGGATTATTATGCATGTTTTTTTATTTATGAACCTAAACTTAATTAAGAATTAAGATTATGAAATAAATTAGATCTAAAAATTATGAATTTTTAGATTTAAGATACTTTCATAAATTTGAGTTTAGATGTGGATAGCTCAATCAGGTCTAGCGATTGATCAAACCAAATCAAAAGTTGGTTAGATGGGATCAATAATGCTTAGTTTTGATTAGCCTAATTGTTAGAAATTATATTCCAAAGTCAATCATCAGCCTATTGATGGTTAAGATATTGTAACTGATTTATTAATTAATAAAAAAATATTTTGGCATCTTTTTTCATCATAAATTTACATCCTCTAATGAACTCCATTGTTGTAATGAAGTTCTTAGGACTATTTAGTTTCAATAAAGTGAGAATTTATCGATTAGTCCTTAAATTTATTCACGATCAAATGATAGACAGTTAATTAGGACGATAGCATCTATCGAGCATAGATCGCGATATGCTATATAGGTTGATTGTCCTCTTAACCAAGGAGTATGGAGATACTGATATGACATACATGTGAGATGTATGGGTACATCGTCATTGAATGTGACTAACTTCAGAGCATTCTACTATCGAGAATGTCTCCGATGGGATATAGGTATAAGTATCCCTTAGACCTGAGATCACCTCAGTGACTTACAAGCAACTCACTGTGCTTTGATATCGAACTAACTGAATTTTTAAATCAGCAATGGAAGGCTTTTGAGCACAGTTAAATACTTGCAAAGTTGGAGTGTGATCAAGATAGAATTGATCACTCCAAGAGTTGGAGAAGAATGTATCACTATATTTCAATATAGCAAAATCTTGGTCAGGATAATTCATCAGATGGATTTGATATTTTGAAATATAGTATGGACAACCTGATCAAAGTTGATAGTTGAACTCTAAGGTATCCTATAAGCATTATGATCAAGGGGATGAATTATATGGAAACTATATTCATATGGGTTCTAAGGATGGTGTTCTACATCTTTCGACCTATCCGGCCGTCGGATATCATTGCTAGATGGTCACTTTGATTGGTATAAAAATTTATTCCTATGCTATCAACTTAGGTTCAAACCTATGAGATCATACACATTAGAGTTCATATTTCAATCAGATGGTTGATCAGCAATTTAGAATCATTTTAGGGTTAAACAATCAATACGATTAGTGTTTAACCTAGTGCAAGTATTGCAGGAGGATTGATTAGCAATTCGATTGCTAATTAGCTTAATTTGATTAAGTCATAAGGTTGAAATTAAGTCTAATTAAATATAATTTAATTAGATTTAGTTTGAGCTTAATTGGATCAAGTTCAATTGGCTTATTGGATAAGTCAAGTGCAAGGAAGAACTAGTCCTAATCTAACTAGGACTCGGGTCAACCCAATTTTTTAATTTGATTAAAAAATTAAATTAAAATTAAATTAAATTTAATTTAATTTAATTTAATTTTTAAATGTATTAGAACCTTATTTAATTGGATTGATTTATTCTTATTTTTATTTGGTTAAAAGACCTTGTTTGACCAAGTCAAAATAGGAGTCCTGGTGTGACTAGGACTCCCTATTCCTTGTGCCACCAAATCCTCACACCCCATCCTTTTTTCTTTATGTTTTTACATGAATAATCTCCATGCCCAAGGTTTCTTATGCCTCCCTTCTCTCTTCCTTTTTCTCATATGGAAGTTTGTTGGAAGACCAAGTCAAAAGGGGAATTAGTTATGCCTAAGGATTCTATGAGATAGAATCCTTGTCAACCAAAACTCTTCCCATAAGTGTGCTGACCCATCCTTCCTTATTTTTTTTGATTTTTATGGTAAAAGAGGATTTTTTTTGTGTGCCCTCCTTGCTGGTCCATGGCAGAAAAAGAGGTAGGGGCACCCAAGAGTTGGGCACCCCAACAACTTCTCTTATTTGGTCCTTCCTAGTCTAGGTTTTTGACCTAACTTGGATTCTATATCTCTTTATTTAAAGGGAATTTTTGACTAAAATTTTCATGGATTGTATACATTTGAGAGGCCTCTTTGGTATAGAAAAATCAAAGAAAAATTCATCTGGGTCATGGAGATATTGAAAACCCAAATTAGGATGTCTAGAAAAAGAACAAAGAAGAAGAAGAGGGTCTTCTTCTAGGGTTTTTGTTCTAGATCTCTTCCTCCTTCTTTTGTGAGCTTTTGAGAGGTGTCTCAATATCAAAAATCTTTCTCTTTTCTTCTTGTATTTTAGAGTATCTAAGTTTCAAAGAAGAAAGCATCGGATCAACCATCGAAGAGAGATTAGCATAATGCTAGCATACTGTGCTGATTTCCTACATCAGGATCTCTGATCGTGTTCGTGGGCTCGTGTGGATGACTCCTAGAGGTCGGACACATATGTGGATCATGACTTCATCCTCAAGCCTAGATCAATAAGTTAGAATATCTTACTTGTTCAGGTAATAGATATGATCTATTAACTTCATACCTACATTTGATGTAGTGTAGATCTAGGTTGATTTGATCAATCTTTTCATTCTTATTTTGATTTTAATTTTTGATTTAATATCATACCTTGATCATATAATAGATCTAAGATCTAAGTAGTTATATATTTATTTAAAAAATATTTAATTTATTTAAGTATTTCACTGCATGATCTTGAAAAAGTTTCAAGATCTACTCGTGAAATCCTAGATATGGTTCCTTCAATTGGAATCAAAGTCAGGTTCTTGTTACATAATTTTTGTACATGTTTAGATTATTTCTTAGATTATATCTAATTTATAATCTAATTATTAAATATAAAATTAAAAAAAAATTTAGATCTCACGAACTGCCATAAGGTTGTCCTACTATAAGGTTTATCCCTTACAGTGAAAAGGTCCTAGTTCGTGATGATCTTACTCTAATCATAAATTTATTAGATTTGATCTAATTTTATTTATGATTTAATAGATTTAAAATAGTTTTAAATCTAAAAATAAAATATTTTAGATTGTATAAACTGTCATAAGGTTGTCCTGCTGTAAGGTTTATGCCTTACAGTAAATAGGTTGTCCTAGTACGTGCTGATCTAAAATATTGATCATAAAATTTTAGATTAGATCTAAGAGATTTTATGATCTAATAAAAAATATTTTAATCTAATTTTAATCATCATAAATATGTTATATTTGATCTAAGAAGATTTATGATTGATTATTATTAAAACTATTTCAAGTACATGAATCTGTTTAGATTAGATCTAAAGTAGTTTTATATTTATTTTACTTGCATATTGATTATGAATCAAACATGCAACTTGATTGATAGAACCATGTAGTAAAAATATTTTATAAATATAAAAATTATTTTTAAAAAGTCAAACCCCAATCCTCAGCCCAAAACTTAATTAAGAATTAAAAAGTTGATTGATTAGGATCTAGGATTATGAATTGAAGATCCTAAGACATAAATCATAACACATTGGGTTAGTGGGAATTAGGTCCATTAATTGGATTAAACCTAGGGTTAGATTAAAGAATGGACTTAATTAGAAAATTGACTAAATCTAATCAATTATTATCTTAGATTAGATCAAGAATTCTCTAGATCAATTATAATAGTTGTAGTTGGTCAAGTCCATGTTTTTAACAAGACCCAAGATGGATTTGATTCTGGACTATGCGGTCTAGCACGAACTATTAGGTTGATCTAATTGAAACTAATTAAATCAGTTGGTGTCTAAGATAAATTAGATCGGTGATTTTTAATTAGCAGCCTGCTTACCTGACCATTTCTGATGGTGTCTAAGACAAGCTTTAGCATATCCTTCCACCAATTGAACTTACCTGGCCTTTTAGTGAGATTCTATTTTGATTGAATCACTTGACTATTCGAGCTGACCCATGTCAGCTAGGTAAATTAGTGTGACTAATTTAAGTGCTCCTAGATCAGTCTGTTAGTGGTCTCCCTTAAGCTGACTTGGTGAAGCCAGTGGGATGATCATGACAAGCTGGCTAATCTGACCTACTCACTTCTATAAATAAATTCTCTAAAATTATTAGATTCCTAAAATAAAATAGTTATATGATAACTTGATCATAGCCTCTCATTAAAGTGGATGATAATGGGTCCATCAATTGGATAATCATTGGAGGCTCAAAGGCTTGGTGCTTATCGGTTGATAGAATTATCATTCATTATATGATCTCTTTGATACATCTTTCTAAATGGTGGTCAGGTGGGCCAACCAAAGTTGGACCCGATCATTCATTTGTTAGATAAGCTAAGTATGGTCATGTTAATAGTTGGACCTAACTGGACCCTTTTCTGAGAAGGCCAAAGCCAACTGATCAAGGGCTGGGGCAAAATTTAATTACTAGAAATTATTTGAAAAAATAATTGATTATGAACCTACCCTTAGATGTACATGGGTTGGCCAACCAAAATTAGGCTCATGTGCAGTTTATGTGGATTCTAGTACCCGTTAAGAAATTAGGATAATTTCTTGAATTTGAGATAGAGGCTATCAATTCGAATAAAATAGTAGGAGAAACCTTTTGATTAAAGTCTAAATCTTTAGGTTTAATGAATCAATTACTAATTAGATTTTGGTTTTTCTTTATGCAGACATGACTACTTTCCTATCACTCCGATCATTATTGGACAATGATAAATTGATGGGATCCAACTTTGGTAGCTGGTACCAAAAGTTAAAAATTATCCTGAAGCATAAATGGATCCTATATGTGTTGACAGATCCTGCACCTAAGGAGCCAGCTGCCAATGCACGTGGAACAATCAGAGACACCAATCGAAGTAGCTCAATGATTGAACCATGGTGTGCTACATTATATTGGCTATGATGAGCGACAAGTTCAGTTGCAGGTTTAAAATAGCTCAGCCAAATGAAATGCTCCAAGTATTAGAGGATACTTTTAGCACACCCGATGATGTTGAGAGGCACAAGACTAGTTGCACCATTTTCAACACTAGAATGCAGGATGGAGCCTCTATCACTGATCATGTATTGTACATGGTCGAGCTGATAAAGCACTTGAGCAAACTCGGCTTTTCCTTGCATGAACAACTTGGAAAAGATGCAATACTGAACTCGCTACCAAAGTTCTATCTTCCTTTTCTTACTCATTATAGAATGACAAAGCCTAAAGTTGACTACCACAGCTTACTGGGGTTACTTCAGAACTTTGACAAGGATCACCAGCTCCATAAAGAGTCGGTGAACTTAGTGGAAAGTTCGTCTTCTAGTTCTCGACCTTTTAGAAAAGGAAAGAAGAATATGAAGAAGAAAATAAAGAAGGTGCAAGTTTAGGCTGGGACATCAGTGTAGGGCCAGATCAGGAAGATCAAGCTCGATAAGAGTCAAACTGAATGCTTCTTTTGCAAGAAGCAGGATCACTGGAAGAGAAACTGTCCTCAGTACATTGCCTCCCTGGATCCGAACAGGCAGAGAAAGAAGCAAGCTATTGCTAGGCAAGGTATTTACATGATAACTCCTTACAATTTCTTTATTTATGATATTACCGATTGGGTATTAGATACCGATAGCCCTTACCATATTTATAATTCGTTGCAGGGGTTGTAGGTTAGTAAAAGATTTGAGCAAGACGAGAGATTCCTGAATATTGGAGATGGAAGATCAGTTCCAGTTCTAGCTTTAAGAATTTTGAAACTTGTATTTGAATCTCATATCATTGTTCTTAGTAATTATCATTTCTGTCCTAGTTTCTTTTTAAATATCATTTTTGTAGGCCTTTTGGCCATGAATAATTATGAAATTTCAATAAAAAAATGAGTTTGTAATGTCATTATGAATGGTGTTACTACTTTCTATGGATAATTGAATAATGGTGTATATATGTTATCACAATCTATTAATGTAGTCTATTCTACTAGCAAGCATCCTAAATTAGATAGTGTATCAGATATCTACTTATGGCACTGTAGGCTAGGTCATATAAACAGGAATAGGATAAATAGGTTGACTCAAGAGAGAATCCTTGAAGTCAGTAATTGTGAATCACTTCCAACCTGTGAGTCTTGTCTTCTTGGTAAAATGACCAAGTCACCTTATACTGAAAAAGGTGAAAGAGCCAATGAGCTCTTAGGTCTAGTACATACTGATGTATGTGAACCAATAAGCACAAGTGTCAGAGGTGGATATGTCTACTTCATCACTTTCACAGATGATCTATCCAGATATGGATATGTCTATTTGATGAAATATAAGTCGGATTCTTTTGAAATGTTCAAACGATTCTGAAGTGAAGTAGAGAAATAAACTGGTAAGAGTATTAAAACTCTTCGATCTGACTAAGGAGGAGAATACCTTTCTGATGAGTTTCTCACATATCTAGGAGAGAATGAGTTTCTCTCCCAATGGACTCCTCTGGGAACACCACAACATAATGGTGTGTCCAAAAGAAGAAATTGGACTCTATTAGACATGGTCCGATCCATGATAAAATTTATCAATTTGCCGATATCCTTCTGAAGATATGCACTCGAATTGACTTGTTATCTATTAAATAGGATTCCAAGTAAGTCTGTAGTTAAAATACCATATGAGATATGGACAGTGCGTAAGCCAGCACTTTCATATCTTAGAGTTTAGGGGTGCCCGGCTTATATCAAATGGTTAGTTACAGACAAACTTGGACTTAGGTCTGACAAGTGTACATTCATAGGATATCCAAAAGAGATCAAAGGATACTATTTCTATCATGCTGATGAACAAAAGGTGTTCATCAGCTTTAGGGCAATCTTTGTGGAAAAGGAGTTCCATGGTGAAGGAATTGTTGCCTCTAAGGTTGAACTTGATGAAGTTCAACAGATAGAAAGTTCGACACAGAATGTTGAACCTAAGTCGAATTTGATCAGATCATATTTGAAGCCTAGTGAATCCACACCATTAAGGCAATCCAGTAGAGTACCACGCCATTCAGATAGATACTATAGATTCTTGATCTAGGATGGTAATCCCATCAAACTCGATGAGAACGATGAGGATCCAATCACTTATATGGATGCGATGCAGAGATCCAACTTTAAGAAATGGCAAGAAGCCATGAGATCCTAAATGAATTCCATAAAGGTCAATGATGTATGGACATTAGTTGACCCACCTGAAGGGGTTAAATCCATTGGGTGTAAATGGGTATTCAAAAGAAAAAGAAGTGCAGATGAAAAGGTGGAGACCTATAAAACCCGTCTGGTTGCCAAGGGATATCGTCAACGTTATGGTATTGACTATAACAAGACATTCTTCCCAGTGGCAATGCTCAAATTCATTCGAATAATGCTTGTAATAGCTGCCCACCTAGACTATGAGATCTGACAGATAGATGTGAAGACTGAAGAGAAAATTCTAATTTTTTGGATCAGGTTCATTAAGATTTGATCGAATCAAAAGAGATATTTCAAAAATTTCTCTCGTATATCTAGATCAGATCTGAGATATTTTAGATCTAATTTTATAGATCTAATAAATAAAAATAAAAATAAATTAAATCTAATTTAATTATATCTTGATGTTAGGTAATCAGATTACTCTTTGATGATCCTGCTGATTACCTGAGGTTCTGGATCTAGCCATGCAAGCGTCTGGCCTCTACCGGTATCCACTCAGACTAGATTTGTTGATCTTCTCCTTCTTTATCATTTTTTCAAAAATTAGATCTGGATCTGATTTAGAGGATCTTCAAAACTTCTTCTGAAGATCAGTAGTCATCTCTGCAGCAGTGCTACCTTCTTCCTTTCTCGTTAGCTTTTTCTTATCTGGATCGCACCAAACTGGAGCCTAACTTTTCTTGGGCATGGAGAGGAGAGAGAGGATCAAAATATGGCATAGAAAAGGAAGAGGAGCAGCCTTAGGACATGGCTAAGAGGAAAACTCTATGAAAGTGGGGTGCAAATAGAGTTTATATAAACCCTGCTGCGCCATGCAGTGCCACATCATCCCGGCCAATCACATTGCTTCATACAATCAGATCTAAATTTGATTGATGGGATGACATCACCTAATTCAATCGTATGAGAACCCCACTAATTCATCCTTAGATGGCACTTAAGACTGGTCAAAGTCTATAGCTAGGGATCACCTAAGTAGAATCCAAGAAGCAACCTAGAGTTCCATCTGTATGAGACTCCAATCATCCCTATCCATTGGTGCACGCCTCCCTAAGCATGCACCTCTTTCTTTCCAAAATCTAGCAAGAGGAAAAGCCCCTATCTACTCTTCAATAGGTGCATGACACATGGGCAGATGTTCAAGGGTCAAAGGTCAACATTTGACCAAAGTTAAAAGATAAGAATTAGCAGGTGATGGAAAATGGCAGGTATTGTCTCAAATTTATCTCATAAATTAAGACAATCCTTTTCTGATCTGGACAAGCTCCGATCAAATCAAGTAAAGGTATCTGAGTAAGCATAAACTCATTTGGTTCAGTTGAGATAACTTTTAATGATAATAAAAGGAGAACGTTAGGTTCAATCATGTGCTAACACGATTTTCTTCAACCTAATTGAATCTAATTCAAATCAATTGAACTGAGTTAGTTCAATTGATAATATCTAGATTCAAACCCTTATTTGCGTGATCCAGTTAGGTTCAGTTCTGTATGATAATGGGATATATCATGATCTCTATCATCGACATCATCAAAACTCCTTTTGATGGATCAAAACTCTTCTAATTCGGACAACTAGAATGATCGATCATCTAAATCATTCTAATTGCTCCCAAAATCCATCAGTGATATCTAGCAATATATGGTGGCAATCCATCAAAACTGAAAACAAACCTCTCGGTGCAGCTACTTGTGTGATTAAGTTCTTCTATCTTGAGCTCCAATCAAATTAGGGTTAAGGTGAACTCATCAAACCCTAATTTCTATCATATGATTTGATCATTCGATTCAAGTCCAATGTAAAAACTTTAATAGAAACTCTTTCTATTATTTTACTCTGCCATGGCCATGGGCTTATGAACTTAATTCTCATGATTATCATACGGCTGCTTCTTATCCATCGAGATAGATAGATTCCATCTTGGTGCAATCCAATTTCTACAATGAACATGCTATAGCCAACATACACCTCAGGGTTCCGAATGGCTAGGAGACTGAGTCATGGTATAGTAAAACTATAACACCCTCAAGGTGAACTGCCGATGTACCTCAGGTCAAAGAACCAAACATACTACTGCAGCTTCGAGTTAGTCATCGATGAGAAGGTAGACTTTCTTATGACTACTCGAGGTAGTCACGCTCAGTGCCCTCATTCTCTAATGAGTATCTATACTCTCACTCTGATGTCTCTACACTATAGACTCAAGACTCATCTACTATAAAAAAGTGATTGTACACCAACCTTTTGGATCAATCACCATCCTCATAATGATCCTACGATCAGGTGCATTTTATGAGTTAATAATGAAAACTCTTGTCTTAAATTTTCAACTCTTGAAAATAAGAATTATCATTACTATTAACTCAAGGGATGTATCACAAATACTAAATATACATTTGTGATAGAAAAAACCCATTTTATTATTTATAGTTAAAATTATAATTTTGCCTCTAGAAGTGTATTACAAGTGTCAGCCAATTTTGGCTTCTAGCGCACACATATCTAACAAACTCCCACTTGACCTAAAGCCAATTGGCTACAAATCTAAGTCCCATCTTCTCAAGGGGGGCTTTGATCTTCTGCTGACCTAATGGCTTTGTAAGCAGATCCACCGCATTGTTAGCGGAATCGACTCTCTTGACCTCGACGTAATCCTTCTCGAGATAATCATGGATGAGGTGGTATCGCCGCTCGATGTGCTTGGATTTCTAGTGAGACCTTGGCTCCTTAGCAAGGGCTATGGTGCCATTATTATCGCAGTATAGAGGAATGGCATCTGATGGCATCACTCCGATCTCTGCGGCAAACTTCTTGTACTAGAATGCCTCCTTTGCCGCTTCTAATGCAATGATATATTCTGCTTCCATGATGAAATCTGCTATTACTATCTGCTTGAAATTTTTTCAACTGACAGCTCCATCATTGCACACAAATAGACTTTCAGATGTCGACTTTCGATCATCTACATCAGACATAAAATTCGAATCTATAAATCTCTGGACTTGGAGTTCTCCATTACCAAAGACCAACAATATATCCTTAGTTCTTCTCAAGTACTTAAGGATACATTTTACAGAAGTCCAGTATTCTTCACTTGGATTCAATAGATATCTGCTCGTGACACTCACAGCATAGGCTATATCAGATCATGCACATAACATGTTATACATGAGGCTCCCTATTGCTGAAGCATAAGGAATCTTGCTCATGCATTCTATTTCCTCAGGTGTGCTTGGGCACATCTTCTTGGAAAGATGAATGCCATGTCTGAAGGGTACCAAACTTTTATTAGAGTTTTTCATGCTAAACCTCTTTAGCACTTCCTCTATGTACATCTTCTATGAAAGTCCTAGCATCCTATTCGGTCTATCTCTATAGACATTAATTTTCAGAATAAAGGATGCTTCTCCTAGGTCTTTCATGGAGAATTCTTTAGATAACCATATTTTAACTATGGTCAACATGAAAATATCATTTCCAATAAGGAAGATGTCATCCAGGTACAATACAAGAAAGATAACAGTGCCCACTGACCTTTTTGAAGACACATGGCTCCTCCTCGTTCTTGATGAAATCAAATAATTTGATTACATCATTAAAATGAGTATTCCAGCTCCGAGATGCTTGCTTAAGTCCATATATGGATCTTTGCAGCTTGCATACCTTATGATCATTGTCACTGGATGTGAAACCTAGCAGCTATTCCATATAGATATCTTCCTCAAGATATCCATTTAAGAATACCGTTTTCACGTCCATTTATCATATTTCATAATTGAAATAGGCTGCAACAGCAAGCAATGTGCGAATGGACTTTAGCATAGCTACTAGCGAAAAGGTATCCTGATAGTCAATGCCTTCGTGTTGACTATAATCTTTTGCCACTAATTAGCTTTGAATATCTCCACATTCTCATCTGCACCAATCTTTCTCTTGTAGATCCATTTATATCCAATAGGTACTATACCTTCTGGTGGATCTACTAAGGTCCAGACTTCATTTGAGTGCATCGAGTCAATTTTTGACTTCATTACTTCTAACCATTTCTCAGAGTCGATATTCGATATCGTCTCGTTATAGGTTTTGGGATCATCACCATGAACCCCATTACCTACGAGGAATATTTCCTCTATTTTCTCTGAAATAGTACCTAAGTATCTCTCAGGAGAATGAAAAACTCTTTTCGATCTACGAGGTGGAGGGGGTAGTGATTGGATTGGCTTAACCTAACTTGGTTCTATTTAGTCCTTAGCTCGTTGCTCTTGTGAGACTTTCTCCTCGAGCTTGATTTGCTTTACAATGCCACCATCTTGAATAAACTATTTTTCAAAAAAGATGGCATGTTGACTCATAATCATATTGTGATCTTCTAGAATGTAGAAATAATATCCTAATGACTCTTTAGGATATCCTATAAATCGAGCTCTGAAGGACCTAAAGTCTAACTTATCTGCTTGTTATCTTTTGATATGAGCTGAACGATCCCAAATTTTAAGATGACTCAGACTTGATTTCTTACCATGCCATATCTCATACGGTGTGGTAGGAACGATTTTAGAAGAAATCCTATTCAGTAAGTATATTACAGTTAACAAACAGTGTCCCCAAAGAAAGTCAGGAAGGTCTGTGAAGCTCATCATGGATCGGACCATATCTAATAGAATCTGATTCCTCCATTTTGAAATTTTGTTGAGTTAAGATGTTTTAGATGGAGTCCATTGAGAGACTATTCCATTTTTCTTAAGATAGTTCAGGAATTTTCGATTAAGATATTCACCTCCTCGATCTGATCGAAAAATCTTGATGAATTTTTCAGTTTGTTTTTTCACTTCATGTCTAAATTTCTTGAATTTTTCAAAAGCTTCAGACTTATGTCTCATAAGATACACATACCTATACCTAGATAAATCATCGGTAAAGATTATGAAGTAGACAAAGTTGCCTCTAGCTGACACATCAAATGGGCCGCACACATCAGTATGTACTAGGGCATGAAGATCCGTGGCCCTTTCCCCATGTCCTACAAAAGAAAGCTTAGTCATTTTGCCATGAAGACAAGATTCACAAATTGGATATGACTCAAAAGTCAACGGACTCAATAGCCCAGTTTTCTCTAATTTGTTAACCCTATCTTCTACTATATGACCTAGTCTTAGGTGCCATAGATGTTAGATATGTGTGCCCTAGAAGCTAAAATTAGCTGACACTTGTAATACACTTCTGGGGATAAAATTATAATTTTAACTATAAATAATAAAATAGATTATTTTCTATCACATATGTGTATTTAGTATCTGTGATACATCTCTTGAGTTAATGGTAATGATAATTCTTATTTTCAAGAGTTGAAAATTTAAGATATCAATTTTCATTTATTAACTCATAAAAGGCTCCTGACCGTAGGATCGTCATGAGGATGGTAATTAATCTAGAAAGTTAGTGTATAATCACTTCTTCATAGTAGATGAGTCTTGAGTCTATAATGTAGAGACACCGAAGCGAGAGTACAGATACTCGTTAGAGAATGAGGGCACCGAGCATGACCACCTCGAGTAGTCATAAGGAAGTCTACCTTCTCATCGATGACTGACTCGAAGCTGCAGTGGTGTGTCTGGTTCTTTGACCTGAGCTGCATCAGTTGTTCACCTTGAGGGTGTTATAGTTTGACTACACCATGACTCGATCTTCTAGCCATTCGAAACTCTGAGATGTATGTTGGCTATAGCATGTTCATTATAGGAATTGGATTGCACCAAGATGGAATCTATCTATCTTGGTGGATGAGGAGCAGTCCTATGATAATCATGAGAATAAGTCTATAAGCCTATGGCCATGACAGAGAGTGAAATAATAGAAAGAGTTTCTATTAAGATTTACACATCGGACTTGAATCAAATGATTAAATCATATGATAAGAATTAGGGTTTGACGAGTTCACCTTAACCCTAATCTGATCAGGGCTTAAGATAAAAGAACTTAATCACTCAAGTAGCTGCACCAAGAGATTCATTTTGAGTTTTAATGGATTGCTACCATATACTGCTAGGTGTCACTGGTGGATTTTGGGAGTATTTAGAATGATTTAGATGATCGATCATTCTAGTTGTCTGAATCAAAAGAGTTCTGATCCATCGAAAGGAGTCTCGATGATGTCGATGATGGAGATTATGACATATCCTATTACCATACAAAATTGAACCTAATTGGATCACACAAACAAGAAATTAGATCTGGATATCATCAATTGGACTAACCCAGTTCGATTGATTTGAATTAGATTCAATTAGGTTCAAGGAAATTGTGCTAGCACACGATTGAGCCTAACATTCTCCTTTTCGTTATCATCATTAAAAGTTGTCTCAACTGAGCCAAATATGTTTGTGCTCACTTAGATACCTTTATCTAGTCTGACTGAAGCTTGTCCAAGTCAGAAAAGGATTGTCTTAATTTATAAGATAAATTTGAGACAACACCTGCCATTTTTCATTACCTGCTAATTCTTGTCCTTTGACTTTGGACAAACGTTGACCTTTGACCCTTGGACATCTGCCCATGTGTCATGCACTTATTGGAGAGCAGGTAGGGGCTTGTCCCCTCACTAGAATTTGGAAAGGAGGGGGTGTATGCCTAGGATGGCGTGTGCTCATGGATAGGGATGCTTGGAGTCCCATACAAATGGGACTCCAGGTTGCTTCTTGGATTCAAATTAGGTGACCCTTACCTATAGACTTTGACCAATCTAAGGCACCATCTAAGGATGAATCTATGGGACTCTCATCTGATTGGATCAGGTGATGTCATCCCATCAATTAGATTTAGATCTGATTGGATGAAGCAATGCGATTGGCCAGGATGATGCAGCATTGCATGGCATAGCAGGATCGATAAATAAACCCTATCTACGCCCAACCAATAGAGAGTTTCTCTTAGTCCGTGCCCCAAGGCTGCCCCTCTCCCTCCTCCATGCCATCTCCTGACCCTCTCTCTCCTCTCCATGCCCAAGGAAGTTGGGCTTCAGTTTGGTGCGATCCAGGCAAGAAAAGGCTGACGAGAAAGGAAGAAGGCAGCACTGCTATAGAGATGACTACTGATCTTCGAAAGGAGTTTCGAAGATCCTCCAAATCAGATCCAGATCTAATTTTTAAAAAAAAACAAAAAGAAAAAGATCTCCAGATTCAGCTTCAGTGGATATCGGTAGAGGCCAGGTGCTTGCATGGCTAGATTCAGAACCTCAGGCAATCAGCAGGATCATCAAAGGATAATCGAATTACCCAAAACAAAGATAACATTAATTTAAATTTAATTTAATTTAAATTTTTTATTTATTAGATCATAAAATTAGATTTGAAAAGTGTTAGATCTAGTTTGGATCTAAGAGAAAATTTTTAAAATATGCCTCTCGATCCAATCAGATTTGAATGAACCTGACCCAAAAAATCTGATTTTTTCCTTCAACTGGTATCAGAGCCAGGTTGCCTAAAATTTATTTAGATCTAATTTAATCTAATAAATTAATAATTTTAGATATCACATGAGATATAATTAGATCTAAAATTAGAAAATTAGAAAATTAAAATTATTCAATCTAGATCTAAAATGTATGAGATACATAACTAGACTAGGAATAGAATTGTTCTTTATGTAGTCTAGTATAATCATAATTTTTATTTGATTAATTATAATTTTAAGATTAATTTATTTACTATTTTCTAATCTTATAAATATTATAATCAGATCTAAAAATAGAAAATAAATTAAATTTAATTTATTCATATGAGATATGATAGTTGCATGTTTAGACTAGTTGTAAAATAGTTCTACAAAAGGTCTAGATTAAATTTTATTTGATGTGATCAAATCTAAATTTAATTTTTTAGATGATTATGAGATAATTTAGATCTAAAAAATATGCATGATATGATGTATGCAAAAATATGTTTTAATTAGATCAATTTTTATATGAGATATATGCTTAGATTGAATTAGTTTTGTAAATTAGTTGTGTTTCTAATTAAGGCATTCCCCTTGGCCGTCTGGTCATAAAAATAAAGTAGGGTTTAAAGATCCTCTCCTCCCATTCGATGGAGTGTTTTCATGATGTGTAGGGATGCTGTGCGTTCGTCCTTAATCAAAAATTAAAAACTTATTTTCTGCAAAACCCTAGATCCTGAAATCCTAGGATCTTATTTACATGTTTTATTTATGAACCCTAAACTTAATTAAGAATTAAGATTATGAAATATTAATTAGGTCTAAAATTGAGAATTTTAGATCTAAGATATATTCATAATATTGGGTTCGGGCCTGGGTAGCTCAATTAGGTCTAGCGGTTGATCAAACCGAATCAAGAGTTGGTTAGATGGGATCAACAGTGCTTAAATTGATCAGTCTAATAGGATTAAGTCTAGGTCAAGATCGAGTCATGTGAGTGATCAATCAAGCTAAGACCTAATTAGGCTCAGTGGTTAGAGTCTGGATTGTAGGCTAACCCGATTGGTTCTGGCTCAATAATTTGGTGTCTAAGGTAAGTTTGGCAGTTACGATCGATTGGTTTTTAATTCAGAGCTACTCGACTCAAATGCATTCTTGTCGAGTTAATGGCATATCCCTTCCACTGATCTCACTTATCTGGCCATGTTTGTTGACTTAGTTCTGATCTGAGATGGGCAATAAATCGAGCTAACTCATGCCACTAGGTTAGTCATAATGGTTTTGACTATGTCAAGTCTAATTTAATGAGACCTAAAATAAATCTCCCTAAGAAAAGATTAAGTCAAGGTCCTCCACCATTGTAGATGTGCGGGCCCTTCTCGGGGTTAATTATTCTTGGCTGGTTACAGTGGCTCAGTTGCACTGGGAAGATGCAACCATGTCTATTAGGTATTGGATGCTACAGGCTGAAGGATGGCTTGGGCTCAATATTCTGGATACGGTGAGAGACCCAATTAGGAATATAATCTATGCAAATGGTGGATCAGACTTAACTAATGAGTGGATCAATATTCCAGATACAGTGAGATTCATGAATTAGAGATCAAGTTTGGGTGCATCTATTAGATATATGTGCCCTAGAAGCCAGAATTGGCTGACACTTGTAATACACTTCTAGGGGCAAAATTATAATTTTGACTATAATCAATAAAATGGATTATTTTCTATCACATATGTATATTTAGTGTCTGTGATATATCCTTTGAGTTAATGGTAATGATAATTTATATTTTCAAAAGTTGAAAATTTAAGACATGAATAATCATTATTAACTCATAAAATGCTCCCGACCATAGGATCATCACGAGATTGGTGATTGATCCAGAAGGTTGGTGTACAATCGCTTCTTTTTAGTAGATGAGTATTGAGTCTATGGTGTGGAGACACCAGAATAAGAGTACAGATATTTGTTAGAGAATGAGAGTACTGAGCGTGACCACCTTCAGTAGTCATTAGAAAGTCTACCTTCTCATCAATGACTGACTCGATGCTACAGTAGTGTGTCTGGTTCTTTGACCTGAGGTGCGTCAGCAGTTTACCTTGAGGGTGTTATAGTTTGACTACACTATTACTTGGTCTCCTAGCCATATGGAATTCTGAGGTGTATGTTGGCTATAGCATGCTCATTGTAGGAACTGGATTGCATCAAGATGGAATCTATCTACCTCGGTGGTAAAGGAGCAGCCCTATGATGATCATGAGAATCAAATCTAGAAGCCCATGGCCATGGCAGAGTCAAATAATAGAAAAAATTTCTATTTAGCTTTTCACACCAGACCTGAATCAAATGATTACATCATATGACAGAAACTAGGGTTTGACGAGTTCACTTTAATCCTAATCTGATCGGGGCTCAAGATAGAAGAACTTAATCACACAGGTAGCTACACCAAGAGGTTCGCATTCAGCTCTGATGGGTTGCCACCATATACTGCTAGGTGTCACTGATGGATTTTGGGAGCAATTAGAATGATTTAGATGATCGATCATTCTAGCAGTTCGAATCAGAAGAGTTCTGATCCATCGAAAGGAGTTTCGATGATGTCGATGATAGAGATCATGACATATCCCATTACCATATAGAACTGAACCTAACTAGGTTACACAAATAAGGATTTGAATCTAGTGATCATCAATTAAACTGATCCAGTTCAATTGATCTGAATGAGATTCAATTAGGTTCGAGGAAATCGTGCTAGCACTCGATTGAACCTAACGTTCTTCTTTTACTATCATAAATAGTTATCCTGACTGAGCCAAAGGAGTTTGTACTCGATCAGAGGCCTTCATTTGGTCTGACTAGAGCTTATCCAGGTCAGAAAAGGGTTGTCTTATTTTGTAAGATAATACCTGCCATTTTTTGGTCACCTGCCATTTCTCGTCCTTTGACTTTGGTCAAAAGTTGACCTTTGACTGGTCAAATATTGACCATTGATACTTTGACTTTAGTCCACATGTCATGCACCTATTGGAGAGCTAGTGAAGGCTTGTCCCCCTGCCAGAACCTGGCAAGAAGGAGGGCGCACGCCACCCTTGGCGTGTGCCCAAGCTGGAGGCGCCCAGGAGTCCCTGTTGAATAGGGACTCCATCTCTTTTTTGGATTCCAATTAGACTCCTCCTAAGAACCAAGTTTGACTGATCTTAGGTACCATCTAAGGAGGAATCCAAGGGACTCTATTCTCACCAATCAGATTTAGATCTGATTTCACAAAGAGTTATGATTGGTTGGAAAGAAGAGGAGTTGGATCACGCATAGTCTAAAAATAAGACCCTACGCCCAACCCAAAGAGCATTGAAAAATCCCACGCCCCAAGGCTAGTTCTCTCCTCCTCCTCCATGCCAAGCCCATCTTCTCCCTCTGCTCTCCACACCCAAAGTAGTTTGGGATCTTGGTTGGTGCAATCCAGATGAGAGAAAGGCGATAGAAAGCTAGAAGGCTGCGCTGCTGCAAAGGACTACTGCTGATCTTCGAAAGATGTTTTGAAGATCCTTCAAATCAGATCCAGATCTGATTTTTGGAGATATGATAGAGAAGAAGAGGATCTCTAGATCCAGCCTAAGTGGATACCAATAGAGGCCAAGCACTTGTGTGGCTAGATCCAGAACCTTCCACTGCTTACAGGATCATCAACGAGTAATAGGACTACCCTACGTTAAGGTAAATTAAATTTGATTTAATTTATCTAAATTTATTTTAATTATTAAAATAATAAAGATCAAATTTAAAACATCTCAAATCTGATCTAGATTAAAGAAAAAAATTTTTGAAATATATCTCTTGATCCGATCAAATCTGAACGAACCTGATCCGGGAAATCAGGATTTTCCTTCAAATGGTATCAGAGCCAAGATTCTAAAATGTTTAGATCTAATTTTAAATTTATTTTAATAAAAAATAAATAATTTTAGATGTCACATGAGATGTGATCAGATCTAAAATTAGAAAAAATTAAAATTAAATAATTTGGATCTAAGATTAGAAAATATGCATGACTAGTTCTAAAATAGAATAGTTCTATAGAATAGTCTTGCATAGTTTTAATTTAATCTGATTAAATCATATCTTAGATTTATTTATTTATTATTTTTTTAATATTATAATTATTATAATAACATCTAAAAAATAGTAAATAAAATTTATTAAATTTTAAACATCATATGAGATATGATTGATGCATGTCTAGACTAGTTGTAGAATAGTTCTACATAGTTGTCTAGATTAGAGTTTATTATGATGAGATCAATTTAAATCTAATTTTCTAGATTATTATGAGATAATTTAGATTTGAAAATATGCATGATTTGATACATGAGATGTATACAAAATATGCCATGATTAGATCTAATTTGTATATGAGATATATGATATAGATATAAATCTATTTTGTAGTATTAAATGTTCCTGATTAAGGCGTTCCTCTTGGCCATCTGATCATAAAAATGAAGAAAGGTTTAAAGGCCCTCTCCTCCCATCCGATGGGTGTTCTTATGACGTGTAGGGGTGTTGCACGTTCATCCTTAATCAGAAATTCAAAACTTACTTTCTACAAAACCCTAGATCTTAAAATCCTAGGATTGATTGTGCATATTTTGTTTATGAATCCTACTTAATTAAGAATTAAGATTATGAAATATTAATTAGGTCTAAAATTAAGAATTTCAGATTTAAGATATATCATAATACTGGGTTCGGGCTTGGGTAGCTCAATTAGGTCTAAGCAGTTGATCAAACCGAATCAAGAGTTGGTTAGATGGGATCAACAATGCTTAAATTGACCAGCCTAATAGGATTAAGTCTGGGTCAAGATCGAGTCACGATCAAGCAAGACCTAATTAGGCTCAGAGGTTAGAGTCTGGATTGTAGGCTAACCCAATTGGTTCTAACTTAACAATTTGGTGTCTAAGGTAAGTTTGGCACATACGATCGACTGATTTTTAATTGGGAGCTACTCGATCTGAATGTATTCTTGTACGAGTTAATGACATATTCCTTCCACCGATCTCACTTACCTAGCCATATCTGTTGACATAGTTCTGATTTGAGGTGGTCAACAATCCGAGCTAACCCATGCCACTAGGTTAGTCATAATTGTTATGACTATGATAAGTTTAGTTTAATGAGACCTGAATCAATTCTCCCTAAGAAAAGATTAAGTCTGAGGTCTTCCACCATTGTAGATGTGCGGGCTCTTCCCGACGTTGATTGTTCTCAGCTGGATACAGTGACTCAGTTACATCGAAAAGATGCAACCATGTATATTAGGCATTGGATGCTATGGGCTGGAGGATGAGTTGGGCTCAATATTCTGGATACGGTGAGAGACTCAATTAGGAATCCAGTCTGTGCAAATGGTGGATCTGACTTAACTAAGGAGTTGATCAATATTTCAGATACGGTGAGATTCATGAATTAGAGATCAAGTTTGGATGCACCATGATTAGAGAATCATTGAACAAGAGTTGTTCACTCATTGGCTAACCCATCATCAATAACTATTAGGTGAGGTGATGAGTCAGTTGGTGAGACCACACCATCCACTAGAAATCATTAATCGTGGAGATTTTCACATCTCTACAGAGGGAGTGTAAGGATCTAAGAAAATAGTGGAAGCTAATTTATTTAAAAATAAAATTTCTAAATCAATTGGTCAAGTCATAATTACAGTATCTAACAAGAATCTTGGATTCTCTACAGGAAAATTACTGCGTCCAACCCATTGGCACGTATCCTGAACACACACAGACTGACCGGACCCAATTATAAAGATTGGCTCAGAAACTACAAAATCATTTTGGGTTCCAAGAAGTTAACCCATGTATTGGATCAGGACCCTCCCACCTTACCAGCCCGTCCATCCAATGAACAGAGAGTGTCTCTAGAAAAATGGATAGACGAAGATAATAAGGCCAGATATTACATGTTGGGCTCGATGTCTAATGAGCTCCAGTGCCAACATGAAGATATCGAGACTGCTCGCCAAATGTTGGCTCACCTGCAGGAGATGTTTGGTGAACAGAGTCATGCAGCTAAGTATCAAGTCACGAAATGACTTTTTAAGGCTAAAATGCGTGATGGGCAGTCAGTCCAAGATCACTGTCTGATGATGATCAAGAACTTGGAAGAGCTTGAGAAGCTCGGTGTGAAGTTAGACTTGGATCTACAGAACAATATTATTCTGCAATCCTTGACTGATGCATATGGGCAATTCATCATGAATTACCATATGCATAAATTTCAAAATTCCTTGGCCGAATTAATGAACATGCTGGTCACCGCTAAGCTTTTTATGAAAGGTTCTAAAGGCTCAGTTCTTGCTATAGAATAGACTTCTTCCAAAAGAAAGTCTTTTGGAAAGAAAAAGAAGTCTGCGAAAAAGCAGAAGGTGGAAGGAGCAAAGAAGAAGAAGACTGATGTCAAAGGAAAGTGTTTCCATTGCAACAGCAAGGGCCACTGAAAGTGAAACTGCCCTACTTACCTAACCACCCTGTATGGACTTAAGCAAGCATCTTGGAGCTGGAACACTCATTTCAATGATGTGATCAAAATGTTTGGTTTCATCAAAAACGAAGAGAAATCGTGTATCTTCAAAAAGATCAATGGGAGCACTGTTGTCTTCCTCGTATTGTACGTGGATGACATCCTCCTTATTGGGAATGATATTTCCATGTTAACGATAGTCAAAATATGGTTGTCCAAGAAATTCTCCAAGAAAGACCTAGGTGAAGCATCCTTTATTCTAAGAATTAAGGTTTATATGGATAGATCGAATAGGATGCTAGGACTTTCACAAAAGATATACATAGAGAAAGTACTACAGAGGTTTAGTATGGAAAACTCTAAGAGGGGATTAATATCCTTCAGATATGATATTCATCTTTCCAAGAAGATGTGCCCTAGCACACCTGAGGAAATAGAACGCATAAGCAAGATCCCTTATGCTTCTGCAATAGGGAGCCTCACGTATGCCATGCTATGTACATGACCTGATATAGCCCATGCTATGAGTGTCACAAGCAGATATCAGTCAAATCCAGGTGAAGAACACTGGACTTCTGTGAAATGTATCCTTAAGTACTTAAAAAGAACTAAGGATATGATGTTGATCTTTGGTAATGAAGAACTCCAAGTCCAGGGATCCATAGACTCGGACTTCATGTTTGATGTAGATGATCGAAAGTCAACATCTAGGAGTCTATTTGTGTGCAATGGTGGTGCTGTCAGCTGAAAGAGTTCTAAGCAAATCATGATAGCAGATTCCACCATGGAAGTAGAATATATTGCTGCATCAGAGGCTGCGAAGGAAGCATTCTGGTATAAGAAATTTGCTACAGAAATTGGAGTAATGCCATCAAATGTCATTCCCCTTTACTACGACAACAATGGCACCATAGCCCTTGCTAAGGAGCCGAGATCTCACCAAAAATCTAAGCACATTGAGCGACGATACCACCTCATCTGCGATTACCTCGAGAAGGATTACGTCGAGGTAAATAAAGTCGACTCCACAGATAATGTGGCAAACCCGCTTACAAAATCGTTGGACCAGCAGAAGATCGAAGCCCATCTTAAGAAGATGGGACTTAGACTTATAGCCAATTGGCTTTAGAACAAGTGAGAGATTGTTAGATATATGTGCCCTAGAAGTCAGAATTGGCTGACACTTGTAATACACTTCTAGGGGCAAAATTATAATTTTGACTATAATCAATAAAATGGATTATTTTCTATTACATATGTGTATTTAGTGTCTGTGATACATCCTTTGAGTTAATGATAATGATAATTCATATTTTCAAGAGTTGAAAATTTAAGATATGAATAATCACTATTAACTCATAAAATGCTCCCGACCATAGGATCATCACGAGGATGGTGATTGATTCGGAAGGTTGGTATACAATCACTTCTCTTTAGTAGATGAGTCTTAAGTTTATGGTGTAGATATATCGGAGCGAGAGTACAGGTACTCGTTAGAGAATGAGGGCACTGAGTGTGACCACCTCGAGTAGTCATTAGGAAGTCTACCTTCTCATCAATGACTGACTCGATGCTACAGTAGTGACCTGAGGTGCATCGGTAGTTCACCATGAGGGTGTTATGTTTGACTACACTATTACTCGATCTCCTAGCCATATGGAACCCTGAGGTGTATGTTGGCTATAGCATGCTCATTGTAGGAACTGGATTGCATCAAGATGGAATCTATCCACCTCGATGGTAGAGGAGCAACCCTATGATGATCATGAGAATCAAATCCAGAAGCCCATGGCCATGGCAGAGTAAAATAATAGAAAGAGTTTCTATTTAGCTTTTCACACCAGACCTGAATCAAATGATTACATCATATGGTAGAAACTAGGGTTTGACGAGTTCACCTTAACCCTAATCTAATCAGGGCTCAAGATAGAAGAACTTAATCACATAGGTAGCTGCACCAAGAGGTTCGCATTCAGCTCTGATGGGTTACCATCATATACTGCTAGGTATCATTGGTGGATTTTGGGAGCAATTAGAATGATTTAGATGATCGATCATTCTAGCTGTTCGAATCAGAAGAGTTCTGATCCATCGAAAGGAGTTTCGATGATGTCGATGATAGCGATCATGACATATTTCATTACCATACAGAACTGAACCTAACTGGGTCACACAAATAAGGGTTTGAATCTGGTGATCATCAATTGAGCTGATCCAGTTCAATTGATCTGAATGAGATTCAATTAGGTTCAAGAAAATCATGCTAGCACTCGATTGAACCTAACGTTCCTCTTTTACTATCATAAATAGTTGTCCTGACTGGGCTAAAAAAGTTTGTGCTCGATCAGAGGCCTTCACTTGGTCTGACTAGAGCTTATTCAGGTCGAAAAAAGGTTGTCTTATTTTGTAAGACAATACCTATCATTTTTTGGTCACCTGCCATTTCTCATCCTTTAACTTTGATCAAAAGTTGACCTTTGACTGGTCAAATGTTGACCATTGACACTTTGACTTCTGTCTATGTGTCACGCATCTATTGGAGAGCTGGTGGGGGCTTGTCCCCCTACCAGAACCTGACAAGGAGGAGGGCGCACGCCACCCTTGGCGTGTGCCCAAGCTGAAGGCGCCCAAGAGTCCTTGTTGGATAGGGACTCCATCTCCTCTTTGGATTCCAATTAGACTCCTCCTAAGAACTAAGTTTGACTGGTCTTAGGTGCCATCTAAGGAGGAATCGAAGGAACTCTATTCCCACCAATCAGATTTAGATTTGATTTCACAAAGGATTGTGATTGGTTAGGAAGAAGAGGAGTTGGATCATGCATAGTCTATAAATAAGACCCTACGCCCAATCCAAAGAGCATTGAAAAATCCCATGCCCTAAGGTTGGTTCTCTCCTCCTCCTCCATGCCAAGCCCATCTTCTCCCTCTCCTCTCCACGCCCAAAGTGGTTTGGGATCTTGGTTGGTGCAATCCAGATGAGAAAAAGGCGATGGAAAGCTAGAAGGTTGCGCTGCTACAAAGGACTACTGCTGATCTTCGAAAGATGTTTTGAAGATCCTCCAAATTAGATCTAGATCTAATTTTTGAAGACATGATAGAGAAGAAGAGGATCTCCAAATCCAACCCAAGTGGATATCGATAGAGGTCAGGCACTTGCGTGGCTAGATCCAGAACCTTCCGCTGCTTACAAGATCATCAACGGATAATAGGATTACCCTATGTTAAGATAAATTAAATTTAATTTAATTTATCTAAATTTATTTTAATTATTAAAATAATAAAGATTAGATCTAAAATATTCCAGATCTAATCTAGATTAAAGAAAAAAAATTTTGAAATATATCTCTCGATCCGATCAGATCTGAACGAACCTGATCCAGAAAATCAGGATTTTTCTTCAGCATCATGATTACAGAATCATTGAACAAGAGTTGTTCACTCATTAGCTAACCCATCACCAATAACTGTTAGATGAGATGATGAGTCAGTTGGTGGGTGATGCATACTAATCTATAGCTATGGCAAGTGCACCAGTCGATCAACTAATAAAGTAAATGAGTAGAGTATCGTCCCTAGAGGATTGGAAAATAAGTACTGAAAAGCTCTTTTCTATGCTTTATTTAGAAGAGCGATTTATGAGAATAAAAAATTAAAGAACAAAACAAAAAATAATTAAAAATTTTAAGAAAATAGAGAGAGTGTAATTATTAGGGTTTAAA